>OV839570.1:6512270-6757270 GCA_929447395.1 Epistrophe grossulariae
AAATTTCAAATAAGCTTAACATTTTTGTTTTCTTCTTGAAACTGAAAAGTTGCTTGGGACTCATTATTTTTCTATTCAAAATTGCTATAAGGGACGCTTGAGGGTTAACAAAAAATTAAGTTTTCATATTTTAAGAACCTTCTATATGAGTCAGAAGCAACCAAAATATCATAAAATAACAAAAATTGATTTTATTTACCCACCCTAGTTTTTATACTCTGTAAGATAGCGTGGAAAGACTTTGAACAGTATAATTGTGTAGTGTACCTAATTAAAGAATGTAATCTTTATTTTTTGTTATGTGTAACATCTTAAAGCCCTTCCACACTATCCCAATGAGTATTAATACATGTCAAAAAAGTGGGAAACAAATCATGTATAATAGTGTGGAAACAAAATGTGATATTCCTTTTTTTTTTATTGAGACTTCGGAATAAGGTTTACATAGAAAGATATACATAATTAGATAGTTGTTTGACAGCGGCTATAATGTATTGCCAACTCTTTCAGTTACATGTATGTTTGCCTCATGGCGCAACTGTTGTGGGAGAATCTGCTCTTGCTCAGGAGCTAGAAAATATGATATTCCCAGCCTACACGATTTGACATGTGTTAATACATGAGAATTTTTAGAAATGGTTTAATTCTGTCACACATTTCATCACATTTTTATTGAGGTTAAATTAAACTGTTATGTGAGGTCAAAAAATGAAAAGAAATTTCTCACAAATTTGGCAGTAGCATGGAATTCTTTTCCACTTTGTATTAATACTCAGTGGGATAGTGTGGAAGGGCTTTTAACATGTCACATTTCGTGTAAAAGCCTATTTTCGTAACACATTCCCTTCTCTTAAAAGTAGAAAAGCGTTAAAAATTAAATTGAAAATTATACAATGGTCAATTGAATTATTTGTGTTGTATTGGATTTTCATCTTTTTATGAGTGGGTTTAGAAGGCTGAAAATTTGACAGATGATAGAATTTTTTTTCTGTCCGTTGTCGTGGGTAGGTGTTTTGTCTTAATCCATTAATTTTTGCAGACATTTTCGTTTTTATTAATCGCACTGGATAAAAGTTACAAAAATGATATACATCCAATAGCCGTGTTTAAACATGTGAATTTGACTTCCCGAAATGTTATGACGGATGATGACACCGATAAATCATAAAAAAAACTTCCTAAGGGTGGGTTTATAAACATACTGTATCTTTGGCACAAATACGAAAGAAATTATTTATAAAATAATTGACTTCTAACAACCAACGCCTCGAGATCTCTTTCGGGGACTTACATAATATGTGATCAACGGTAATAATATAATAAAAAATTTTCATGTATGTAGAATCTCTTCATCCTTACAAGCGTTAACTACTGTGCTAGCAGATATAAAAATCGACATCGGTTTTTGTTGGTGGAATAAGCTTCAAAATACATATAAGGCGGCTAAGTGATCTAAATTGGAAGCTAGAGACTCCACAGCTGTGACTGCTACACTTATTCATCGCCATCTGAAGCATTTTGTGGAAAATTTATAAACACAATCACTTTACCATTCAATCCGAAATAAATACTCGAAATGATCCACATCAATTTGGAGCCCCCCGGGAACATAAATTAATTAGCTTATTCATCCAAGTAGGTGTAATGCACGAGTAATTAGTTCAAAATAACTAAGATATTTTTTGGCAACGACAAGAGATAAAAAGCTAACAAAAACGCTAGTGACACATGTATGTTATTTACTAGCCCCAATAAGAAGGTATGTGTGCAAAATTTCGCACGAAATTTCGTGAGAAAGTGTAGGTGTGCAGACTTAATAACACTCTTTGGCAACAGCAAAGTTCTTGTTGAATGTGGTAGATTTTCGTTAGGATTTGTTACTTAAATATTTTTAATAAATTTTTTATCAAAGTGTTCTGGTCGATTTTTGAATTAGAAGATAATTAAGCATTTTTGTTATTAAGAGAGGTGTAATAAATTGATTATTTTTCATCCAAAGATTGGTCTACAAGTTTTGGAGTTGCAATTGTTCAATGAATGAAAAAAACTGCAGAAAAACGTGGCTTAATTCGCTTAAGGAAATAATCTTAATGAAAAAAGGGACTGGAATATGGTTAATATTTATTAAAATATTTGTGAATTCCAAACAAATTAATGTTTGCCAAAAAACCTTCATTTCGCTTTCCATGTAATATTTCATGGGAATAATTATCAAAATTTTCATAAAAATAACATTCACGATACATTAATGTTCCCGTTATGTACTGATTTTTGGAATATATATATATATATATAGTTTTATATTTACTTTGATATAAATATAGATTTAATTAACGTTTCGTAAACAAAATTTAGGTACGACATGCGTCCTTAACACGCCAGCGATCCATATTTAGAACACATCAAAGGCATCGTTCTGTAAGTCAAACATATCTAAATTTTTTAAAATAGTTAAATGGTTTTGTAGATTGCTTAGACCTAATCGTTTTCTTTGGTTCATGAGCACGATTGTTGTTTTCTGAAGCTTACCGCATTATTTAAAGTTTAATAAATAATAAATATTAAAATTTTATTTTTGTTGCTTTTTGTTTCTTTTGTTGCCTTCGAGTTGTAAAAAGTTTTTTTTTTAAGAGTTTGTTTTGAATTTTAATTTCATATTTTTTTTGTTATAAATATTGTCTATGTGATATTTGCGCTTTGTCTTATGTCATTTTCGCTTGGGCGTTCGAAGTACTCCTTTTTCACCCTATCTTCTACTCCAAAAGCCTTTGATTGGCTGTTCCTAGTAATTTTTTGTTAGTGTTTTTGTGTTTCCAATTTCATACAGAAGCAGAAGTAGACGAGGAACACATACATATAAAGTTTTCACTCGTATTACGTTGTCAAAAGTGATCAATGCTTGAAGAAGCCATTTTATTGAAATGGCGGCTTTCTGTGGTGTGGGTGTGTGTGTAAATTTGGGAAGGCGATGTTTTCATATTCGATTGGAATAAAAAAAAATCAGTTATAAAAGAGAGAACAGTATTATTGTACTGAACTTGTATTAGCAGCTTATTTTGTATTAACAAGAAATTTTAATTCATGAATTAACATTCGATCAACTTTATAGTTTAGAAGATAATTAAGAATTTTTTATTAATAGGGGCGATAATTGTTCCGCACATCGGCTCACCAAAAGACATGTGTCTTTAAAAGTCGTACCGCCGATAATTGCCGTTGAACTTGTTTTGTCAAAAATCTTTCACAGAAGACGTCTTGATCGTGTAGTTTAGTTCAAAAATAAAAGCAAACATTTTGTATGGGAGGGGGTCGGTCTATTTCCCTCGTTAATACAGAGGGAAAATTTTCTAACAATTGAGGTTTTTCAATTCAATTTATAATAACAAAAAAAAATTCACACTTTAAATATAGAAGAAAAAAAGTATGAAAAAACAATGGCAAGACTTACAATGTCGTGCTACAGCTTTTTTTTAAAGCAAGAAATTCATTCTTTATATTTCTTTTTAAATAAAGTTGTTTTAATGAATAGTTTTTGAAAAATTAATTTTTAAACTCAAAACTTAAAAATTTTTTTTTTAGATGGTTTAACCCTTTTTTTTATTATAAGATCCTTATAAGTAATCAACGACTGCTTACTTCCAACTCACATCTCGGCAGCCTTCTGTTCTGACCTTGTAGACCTTGGGTCGATCTTTTTATCCTTTGAACGAACTTTCGCCAAGAATAATTTAAACGTCGTACTTCCAATACCATATGGCTCCTTGAAAAGATCGAAGAATGCTTCCTTGATTGAATATTTTTTTTTTGGGGCGTGCACGCAGATCAGTGTAATGTTTTAAAATATACATTACCAAAGCGGCTTCCTATTACAAAAACCACAAAAAGCCGCTTACCCTGATTCTTGCAGCACTCGCTAAATTCATCTCCGTATTATGCCCTTTTCCATCCCATCGCACTTCCTGAATAGCTTTAAACATATTCGGGTTCTCCACCAAATGAAATTGCAAGTGGATATATGTATGTGCATTGCGCAATCGTCCTCTTGCACAAAATCAGTTTGATCAACGTCAGTTAACACATTTGACCTTTACGAACACGTTCTCTGGCTTTTCAATAGATTGGTAACGTGAAATTTCTTGCGAATGTGCACAAGTTTTCACAATTTGCTGTCAAAACCCATAGGAAATAAAAAACTCTTTTTAGGAAATTTGTTGATAAAAATAATGACCAAACATTATTTTTAATCGATATCTCTTATAAGAAGGATAGAATAAATTTGATTACACTTATGATTTTTCTTTAGGAAAATATTCAAAAATTTTCAAATCGCTTGAAAATTAGTTGGTGATTGGAAAATTTAATGAATAGTTTTAGTTTCCCATTAAATTATAGTATTTTTTAAATAGCACGCTTTACTATTCATTCTTTTATTATTATTTATTTAATTTGTTATGTCTAATGTGTATACAGCTTACATCCAATATTGATGTTTTGTGTTATCAATTTAAATGTCTGCTCTAGTAAATTATATATTTTTTTTTTCAAATATTAACTTTTTTTAATGGTGGTTATACGTTTTGGGTTTCCTGCTGTTTATAATGTGTTTTTCCTTATTCGCTTTAAACTTAAAGTTTTCTTCATTTTTCTTTTTTTTTTGCTTTGTTAATCATAAAAAAAGGTTTTTTTTTTTCTTAAAATTAATGAAATGCGATTTGGCAATTCTCGTCCTCTTTTTCTTCTCATGCTTCTGGATATACAAAACAAACCAAAACAAAACAAAAGCGTGATGAAACCTCATCGGATTTGTGCAAAATGTTTGACTCGAGTATGAAATCCATTGAACCAGCATTGTCATCATCGTTTGGAAATCTTATGTCCAGTCAACAGCGTTTAAATATTTTAGTTGCAATGGGACAAGAACAAAGTAGTCATAATCAGCGACATCAATTTGACTCACAACAACTACGTCAGTATGCAGAAGGAGGGTCAGCTGCTGAGCTTGACTTGGCTATAAAATCATTGGAACCAAGGCCTTTTTACAATAAAAAAATATCAACATCGACTGTGATAGGAGATTCAACATCTTCCGGGGGTACAGGTGACGATGATGCTTTCATAATGGCTGGCGAATTGGTTCAAGGTGAGTCCGGTATAGTAATAGATTCTGGTTCGTCAACACCGGCTCAAGTATCATTATCCGGTGGAGGAGGAGGAGGGACACCTGATGTGAATTATAATGAAAATCTTGTTGGATCACGTCCTATTTCACGCAAAACTAGCACAGCTTCGGAATATACCTCATTTTCGTCTGATTATACACCAGACAATACAATAACATCTTCATCGTCACCGTCCACTATCGAACAAGGACACAATAAGTCACATTCAACTGAATGTGAAGAAGATGGCAGCAGCGGTGGAAATGGTTATAATGGTAGTGGTGGTGTCGAACTGGTTCTAGATTTTCAGCAGATCTCGTCAGGTGGTACTATAAGCACTGATGTAGATATTCTTGAAGACGGCTCACTCGATGATGCAACACCAAATGGTGATAATGATTTAACCCTTGATGAGGAACTGCAAGATGAAGAACTATCAACAAGTGCCAAAGAAATAGAATTATGTACTGCGCCATGTACTACTCAAATGACTGAAGAACCAATTATTGAAAAACGTGTTGAGAGCATAGACATACATTCGCCTCAATCTCAGTCTCCTCAGCAGGTAGAACAACAGCCATCGCAGCCAAAAGGGCGAAAAATTTCAAGATTTTTAGTTAATCCAGTTATAGTGCCATCATTAAAATCTGATGTCATAGAAGTAGTAGCTTATAAAACGGATTCCATTCCTCAGCCAGTAAAAGATATAAACGAAACAGATGCTGTTACTGATAAAGTTAAAATCAATACAGTTACCACAATACCTACAGGTATTGCAATGGAACAGAGTCATATTTCAACTGTGATTGGAGATATTGGTGCTTTACAACAACAACGACAACAATACCAACAACCCTCTCAAATACAGCAGCAACATGTCGCTGCTGTTTCTCTCGTACAACAGCAGCCAAATCTGCAATTTCCAATGGAAGCTCTTGATCAATTGCCTGTTGTCACTTCACAACAATTACAATTTGCTGCAGTTCAAACACCTCAAGAACAATCTCAAACCGCACAACAAAAGGTTCTTCAGGATAATAATAATTTAGACATTGCAATTTCTCATCAAGAATTGCAACAACAACAGCAACAAGAAAATTTATATTCGCCGCAAAATACGCCTATTCAACAACAATGTCCACCAGAAATGGTTGAGCCATACCCATGTTTCGACCAAAAAAATCTACCCCAACAGAACGTGATGCCAGACCATCAGCAGCAGTCACATCAACAACTACCCGAAGCCAAGCTATCTGATCAACCTTTGAGTCAGCAAACGTTAGGTTCATCCAATGACCCTCCTATTCCACAACCATCACAACCTTTAGTTTTGGCTAAGTCCTCTGTTGGATCAGAATCATCCACGACAAATACATTGGAGCAGTTAAAAATTGGCCTCGAAAATATAACACATGCACACGTGGCCACTGCCAAGTCTAATTCCTCAGCCCAACAACACCAAGTTCCACCTCAACAAATTCAACAGCAACAGTCCGTACAGCCAGTAGATTCAGTTCTTCTACAGCAACAGCAACAACATGTTTTAGAACCGCAATCAATACCACAGCAAGGCAGCACCACCACCACAGATCAACTCCTATTTACGACCATCGAACAAGAAGAGGTAGTTTTAATTTTTGAAGTTTCTGTAATTGTCCCTATAACGTTATATTTTATTTAAATTTAGTTTGTGTACTACTTGTTAAATTTATTGTCAACTACACATTTTTTTTTAACATTTAAATAATCTGTTTTTAGGTAGTGTTACAGCAAATCTGTATTAACAAAAAATTATATTTACTATTATGAGGTGATTAAACAACGTGAAAATATTTTTTTCATCAAAATTGCAAAGTTTCCTGAAAGTACTAATCTTTGTCTTTAATTATTAAATCTCTTTTACACTCAAAAAAAATATACATACGTATGTAGAAATATGCATTATTAAAGTGCTGACAATATATTTGTTTATAATAAAATTTGATGCAATTAAAAAAAATAATAATCTTTTAAAGAAAAAACAAGAAGGCAAACCAAATGTGGATTAAGTACGAAGGAACATTCTGCATTGATAAACTTATTTTTAGGAACAAAGAGGGGAAGGTGTATATTAAAATAATAAAATTAAAAAACACGAATTTATTTAGGACTTTTTTCATAATGTTTGAATAAAGTTGGCACAGCGTCATACATAAGTCCACAGTCAATATTTTTTGGTTTTATAACCTTTTTAAGTGTGATTTTTTGTCCTGTGGACTTATGAAGTTATGACCCTTTGCCAATATTTACTCATGTGTCGAATAACTAATCGTAACTTTACTTAGATATTGTGAAACAGGCACTTAATTTAGTTGAATTTTATCCAAATTTTTGTTCAGCTATATTTTTTTATGTAAAACAAATGAATTTAAATATTCTGTCAATCAATTAATTTATCAAAACGTCACACGGTTAAGATGTTTAAACATTAATTATAACGTAAAGTGTGACATGTAATGTGACACGGCACGTATTACATGTAAGGATCACGTTTTTAATTTACTCTACCACCGGCATAGATGTTTACACATGTCGCTTGATTTGTTAATACATTTTATTTTTATTTTAATATTTTTTTAATTTCTTTTCATATTTTTTTTATTTACAAAAAAAAAAAACTATATACGAAATCCTTTCTATTTTTAAATAACTCTTAATAGGAAAGAACATGGCAACAAGATAATGACCAACAGCTAGACAAACAAGAAGAACAACAAAAACATCAATATCATCAACATCAGCCATTACAACACAAACAACAAGAACAAGAAGAAAAAGAAGAACATCACCAAAAAGAATCTGAACTTGAAAAAGACTACTCAAGACTAGAAAAAGAACAAGAAAAACCAGTACAAGAACAGGGACAGGGACAGCAACAACAAAAACAAGACAAAGAACAAAAGCACGAACAAGAAAAAGATCAAAATCAAGAACAGGAGCAAGTAAAAGAACAAGAACATAATCAAGAACAGGAAAAAGAACAAGAGCTAGAGCAAGAACAGGAACTAGACCAAGATCAAGAACAAGGTAATGAAAAAGAACAAGCAAAAGAAATAGAACAAGAAAAAAAAAAGGCAGAACGAGAAAAAGGACAAGATAAAGAAGTAGAACAAGAGCAAGAACAGGAAAAGAAACAAGAAAAACAACAAGAACAAGGACAAAAACAAGACCTAGACCTGGAACAGGAACATAAGCATGAAAAAGAACAACAACAAGATCTTGATCAAGACCAAGACCAAGAACAAATAAAAGAACTCCAACAACAAGAGCAAGATCAGGAACAAAAACAATATCAAGAAAAAGAACAACAACAACATCAAGACCAAGAAAAAGAACAAAACCAAGAACAAGAGCAAGACCGTGAACAAGACCTAGAACAACAACAAGAACAAGACAAAAACCTAGAACTGGAACAAGAAATTCAAGTACAAAAATATTATCCGCATTCACAACCACAAAAACTTAATACACAAACACAACAACAAACTCAAGAGTTACCAAAAGACCAAGGACAACTGCAGACAGAATTCCAACAACAACAATTACAACTCGAAAAACAACAATCCTATCATCTACAACAGCAAACAACACAACAACTAAATCAACAAGAACAACTACTACAACAACAACATCATCATCAGCATCAACAACAACAAAAACAACAGCAACAAAATTTAATAAGTAATCAGGAACAACATCCATACCAACAACCACTTACAACACAACAACAACATCAACTAACACAACAACAACTACTACATCAACAACAATATCAACATCAACAACAACTTCAACAACAATACCAATATCAACAGCAACAGCAGATGCAAATACAATATCAGCAACATCGGCTACAACAGCAAAACCAAACAGATCTGATATACCAACAACATCAACAAGATCAACAACAGCGGCTGCAACAAGAACAACAGCAGCAGAAGGAACAACAACAGCAACAACAACAACAGCAACAACAGCAACAACAGCAACAACAACAACAACAACAACAACAACAACAACAACAACACCACCAACAACAACAACAACAACAACAACAGCAACAACAGCATCAGCAACATCAACAACAACAGCAGCAACAACAGCAACAGCAACAGCAACAACAACAACAACAGCATCAGCAGCAACAAAGCCAACCACATCAATATGTTCATGTTCAATATTTACAACAATATTTGCCACAACAGTCATCACCAGTTGGTGTTAGTACTCCAACTGGGGTTACATCATCCTCAGCACGAGGCTCATCAGTTTATAACTCTCGTCGTACTTCCGTCGATAATAGTGGTTCTGATTTTTCGAATATTCCAACAAATATAATTGAAGGTGTTGAGGGAGACTATGAAATACCCTCCTTATCTGAAGGAGGAGGAGAATTAGAGCAAAATCTGGCACAAAGCGTTAATGACGGCTCAAATGTTCCAACTCCAAATGAAATGCATTCAGATCAACAATTTAAGCTATCAAAGCAAAGAAGTCTGGAAAAAAACGAAACTTTTACATCTGGAACGTAAGAATTAAACATTTTTTAAAACATTTAATTATGTCTAATATTATTTTTTTTTATTTTATTTAGAATAAACACAAGTTCTTTTGCTGATCTTGAGAAAAAGTTGGCTATGCTAACTAATTCTAATGTTGGTTTTTCCCCGAGTAATCAAGCTGCATCAACAGACGTGAGTTAAAGTACTAATAATAATCGAAAGCATATGTATATGAATAACAGTTGCTATAACTGATTTTATCCATTTTCATACTTCATAAATAATTTATGGAAATTGTTTTTTAGTGTTTTATTTTGTTTAAGTTTTTCATTGGCAAATAATTAGATCTTAAAAAGACAGTTTTGAAAAATGTTAACATTTAATTAAAACTGATTTTCCAGATCTAAATTTGTTTCCATATCACTTAGCTCATCAGGTGGTCTAGAAAGTAACTTGATACGATAATTCATTTAATAAACTTAAACCTATTATGTATTATATATTGACAGATTGAATAAAATTACCCTGATGAAGTAAGGAAAACTTACGAAACGTTGGGAAAAATAATGGAATAAATATTGTTTTTATTCGCATTTCCATCATAAAGACCAAAACAGCCTAATATACAGTGGAAAAGTTTTACGAAAAAAATTGGTCAAAAATATAAAACAACAATCGAGTTCAGTCGATACAATCAGCCAATTGTGTTCGATTCGATTGTTGACCAAATAAAGGGATTGTTTATGTTTCTCGATTGTGTCGACAAAATTCTTGTATCAAGTGACGTGCTGCCGGCCAAGGTTGAAAGTTCTCATACCACTTAATCGAGAGATACACCAAAAATAAATTTAATTAATAAATCGATTAAGTGACTTTGGAATCTTTAACCTAATAAACAAACAAAATTTAGTTTCAGAAATCTGATTTTTGTTTGTTTAATTTTATTTATTAATTTCAAAATTAAATACACCAAACACATCTTTCTTTTCTGTAAATAGATAGAGTGATAACGATATTTTTTGAAATAATGAAAACAGGCAAAAAATTATAGTAAAATAAAAATCCCAATTAATTAAAATTTACTTAATCCCCCTTAGTAATTCCATCTTCAACTAAGTGTTCAAAATTTTTGTTTTGTTACAGGAATCAAAATGAAAGATTTTATTGGATTTGTTTTTAATTTCAGGTAAAAGATGTTCACCAAAATGTAGCAATTTCAGCAGGACAAGTCAACGATACATCAGAAAAGACATCAAATACGCGTAAGGTATCACGTTTTAGTGTTAGTATTGTCTCAGAGAACCAACCAAAATTAGCAATAAATGAAAGCCTTTCGGCTCCAGCATCACAAAAAGTCTCTCAAGCGGGCTCAACTCAAATGCAAGATGTACAACAACAACAGCATACTGAGAATGAACAACAACAAACAGAAATTCAATCGCAAAAGATGATAAATCAACTTCAAAAACCATCTCCAACCATTCAAATTCTACAACAGCAACATGAACAATCGCAAATACAACAAAAGCAACCACCAGATTTCCAGCAGGATACATCTGGTGTTCAACAACAACAACAACAAGAGATGACATTGCAACAGCATGTGCAACAACTTCAGCAAAGCTCTTCTCAACAAACTATTCCACAATCATTAAGTGGTTTGCACATAGATATGTCAAATATCAATCAGTCAACACAACAATTTGGTATTGCAACTGGAAGTAGTTTACCAAATACACCATCCCAAGAATATATGACGTTATTAAGTGGACAAAGTTTACAGTCGCAACAATTTCATCATACGCCACAGCAACAACAACAAAAACAGAATGTGGGAGATGTTTTGCCACAGCAAATACAAAAAAACGTTGAAAACATTGGTAAGTGTTATTAATTTGAAAAAAATGTACATACACTGCCGCTCATCTGAATAGGTTCAAACTTTTGTTCACCTTCTTGTTAGGCTCTCTTTATATATATTGCAATGACACATCTTTGTTACATATGTAATGAAAGAGCATTATTATACGCTTAGTTTGAGAGACAAAATGTTGTCTTAAAGCTTACCGTTATTCTGAAACGCTAGCTAGAACAAATGTGTCCGTAGAAGCGAACATATTTTTTGGCTCAACTGAATAGGTTCAACAGCAAAAACTTTAGTTTACGTTGAGCTGCGTCGGTCAATTGTACTCAAAATTTTGTCTGCCAATAATTTTAAATGTGTTTTACCTGTCAGCGTCGAAAATAGGCCGCGGAAAATTTTTAAGCGAGGAAGAAAACGGAAAAATAAAAGCATTTCGAGAATTAGGCCTAAACCAGCGATGCATCGCGCAAAAATCAACAGAAGTCAAAATGAAGTAAGCAGTTATTTGCGAAACGTCGAAAAGTATAGACAAAATATGAAATATGAAAGTTATACGGCCACATTAAAAGCCCATAGACGTGCAATCATCACAGCAGCTTCCAATTCTCATGATTCCGCGTCAAAAATCAAGATAAAACCGGTGTAACATGTAGTTTGGCGACGGTAAAACGGGTTTTTAAAAGTGCTAACATTTGAAAAGAAAAAAAAATCTGAAAAAACTACCATTTAACGAATCCAGAAATGAAATTCGTCTCCATTTTGTAAAAAATACATGTCGTAGAAGTCTGACTGGCAACAAGTGATTTTCTCAAATGAAAAAAAATTTATTTAAAGGGCCTCGATGGCTGTAATTATTATTTTCATGACCTTCTAAAAAAAATAGGAGCATTATTAAAGCCGTTTGCATAGCTGTGGAGGTAGTGTCATGGTGTGGGGAGCTATTTCCTTCTACGGAACCTTCGAACTCCAATTTCTTATATCGAGAATGAATGCAAATCCGTATAAAGGTGTGATAAAAAAGGCCTTCCTACAGACCTCATCTGTTTAGACCAATCGTTGACATTCCAACATGATAATGCCTCTATATTAACACTAACTACATGTTACATCGTTTTTTATCTTGATTTTTGACGCGGAATCATGCAGAATTGAAAGCTGCTCTAATGTTTGCACGTCTATGGGCTATTAATGTGGCCGTATAACTTTAATATTTCATATTTTGTCTATACTTTTCGACGTTTCGCAAATAACTGCTTACTTCATTTTGACTTCTGTTGATTTTTGCGCGATGCATCGCTGGTTTAGGCCTAATTCCCGAAATGCTTTTATTTTTCCGTTTTCTTCCTCGCTTAAAAATTTTTCGCGGCCTATTTTCGACGCTGACAGGTAAAACACAATTAAAATTATTGGCAGACAAAATTTTGAGTACAATTGACCGACGCAGCTCAACGTAAACTAAAGTTTTTGCTGTTGAACCTATTCAGTTGAGCCAAAAAATATGTTCGCTTCTACGGATAAATTTGTTCTAGCTAGCGTTTCAGAATAACGGTAAGCTTTAAGACAACATTTTGTCTCTCTAACTAAGCGTATAATGATGCTCTTTCATTACATATTTAACAAAGATGTGTCATTGCAATATATATGAAGAGAGCCTAACAAGAAGGTGAACAAAAGTTTGAACCTATTCAGATGAGCGGCAGTGTACGTATTACGAATTTGATTTCTGTTTTGGACTTCAGGTCAATAAATGAAAATAGTTACACTAGCACTTTTCAGTGTAACCTTAAAGTGTAGACACCATATTTTGTATGATTGTTTACGATATAAATGTAATTAGTAATAAAATTCAGCTGATGATATCCATAGGCATGCACGAATCGTTGTGAAAAAACAAAAAAACTTTTTTCATTTATTGAACTACTATATATCATACGTATTGCGTAAACGTAGGTATATGTATTAAGTTATAAAAAAAACGAATTGAAATAATAAAAAATGAATTGCAATTGGGCACAAGTAGTCAGCTTTACACAACGTTTTTTATTGCAAAAAATAGACAGCTTAACATGTTACCACAAAGCCAAGCACTCAGCTGCCAAAAAAAGTATGTCTTTCTCTTTAAGTTAAGACACATCAGCATGGTCAACTTGTGCTTCTATTTTCAATCAGATCTAGTTCGAAGCTTGTTCCATGAGCTAGGAATAAAATGAATTCATACAATCTTTTTGTAATTTGAAATATTGCTAATATGACAATTCAGTGCTGAAGTTTGTTTCATACTTAAATTGGAGAGCTTTGATCATACTCTTCAAAGAAAAAACGCCTAGTATATTACAGTAATGTTATACCGATAGTTTTATTTAAAGGGAACTACTTGGTTCGTCAATTTAAATTCTCAAAGTTTTTTGCATAATAATTTCATTATGTTTTTTTTTTATTTTTTTTTCAGGATACGAAGTTAAAAAACCCTCCGTAGAGAACCCAAATATTTTGCCAGTGCACATTGCGTCTGAGGAACAACTTTCAATAGCAGCAACAAATCCATCTATGCTTCCATCTGTGATACAATCGGTAAGTAACTAACTACTCAATTTACATTTGTTGGCTTGACTTGTTAAAAAAAAAATAAGTAATAGTCAAAACTCGAAAAGCAAAAAAGTATAAAAGGTCTACATAAAATTTCTTTTTTATATTATTTTTTAACAATTTTTTCTTGTAAATGTTAAATGTTTTTCGTTTCTGTATTGATTTTTGTATTTACATATTTTTTCTTACGTCCCTCCAAAATTATAAGTTCTCTTGTTAATTAATTTAAAATCATCGACAAAAAAAAAATGAAATAAAACATTTGAAAAAAATTGAAATTGTGTCTAACCAACCTCACATAATGTTCTATATTCGAATTGAATTTTCTTAAACACATGTAACACGCAGCTTCAGAAACTACCCAACGATAACGTTCGATTTACTGGAGGAAATGCGGGAACAGTATCATCGTCGTCATCATCTTTAATAGCAGCAAATGCAACAGCACAACAACAACAACAAAAAAATGTATTTTCACCTCTGAGAATGCCATTCCTTCAAAATAATAACAATACGTCGGGATGTAAAGCAAAGACCCTTTCACAGTCCTTGCAACAGATATTTCAATCTCCATCGGGGTCGATACAAAATATTCCACAAATTGCTAAAAACTCTAGTAGTTGTAATCTGGTTAGTCCCCATACAAGAATTCTTAATTCAAGTGCTTCAATAGCAAAGCAATTATTAACGGCTGGCTTAGACCAACCAAGAAAAAGACGCAATAGTATTATGGGTATTGCACCACAGATAAATATATATCAAAAAAATAAACACCAAACCGAATATCTAAAAAGAGGCCCATCTAAAAAAAAAGAATCCCAGCAATCACATCAACAAGATTTTCTCGGTGGCAATTGCCGTAAAAAAAGTAAAAAGAAATCAGAAAGCGCGACAAAAAAATGCAGAGCTAAGATTGGTTATTTTTGTTTTCAATCAGCGGCCAAACCCAAATTAAGAGATAGACGAAAAATGTATTTGCGATCGAATAGTGACGACGGTGAACATCAATACAATGCTATTTTCGGCGTCTCTCAAGGGATCTGTGAAGAATCCCCACCCAAACAACTTATACGTAGTTCTACGGATTCTTTTGTTCCATATGGTATTATTAAAAATAGAACCAATACATTCCAGGAAAAAAGAAAATGTTTAATCAAACGAAGTATAAAAGAAAACAATTATCAACGACAGCAAAAAAACATAAGAGCTTCTTTGGGAATATGTGCAAAAGCAGTGAGCCGCATTAAGGCTGCCAGCATAAGCTTAGATAATTTACAAAACAGCTCGAATCTACAGGCAGTGCCACGTTCTATTCCTTATACAGCTTTGGTCCTTCAACACACACGTCAACATCTAAGTCAGCCAAGTTTGCGAAGAAACTATTGTCATTCCGATCAGAACTATCAAACTTACCATGGAATATCTTCGAATCTTAGAATACCCACGGGAAACGAATACAATAGTGAATCAGAAGATAATTCTTTTGGATATAGTGATATGGAAATTATTCGCTCTCAGTACAATCGCTACCACACAACTGGAAGTAGTGATGATAGTGATACATCCATAAGTATAAACGATGAGTTGATCGTAGATGACGATGATGAAGAAGATGACGCTGGCGCTGATGACGGGAATATTTCCGAAGATCAAAGCTATCTAAGTGGTGAAGATTTCGATGACTCGTCTAATTCTTCATCATCGTCTGTAAAATCGCCGTCTTTCAATTCCAATGAATCCCCTGAGTTTTTTTTTAAGAATTCACTTTCAATGTATAATAATTTCACCCAGTGTACATCAATCAAGGTACCAGAACCCATCGCCGTCGCCGAAGCTACAACTTCAGCCGCCACCAGTGCTGCTGGTGGTGTTGTTCCTCTGCAAAATTATCAAAATCTAACAAACACCTTCCAGCAACAGCAATTATTGATCCATCAAGCAGGACAACTACCACAGTCAGGTTCCATAATTTTGCATCAACCAACACATCATCATCATCATCATCATACTCCTCCAATGACCCCCTGGCAGTCGAAGCCAATAGCTGGGTGTTTTAGCAACAATTCCAATCAACCACCACCACCTATTTTACAACCACCACATATCACAAATATGGCGAACGAATTGCCCAGTTGCATTGGTTCACTGGTAAGAACGATCAAATAAAAACAAAAAATACACAAAACCATTAAAATAAAATTCCTCCATCCAACGTATTGAAAGGATCCTCCTCCTTCGAACATTTGTTATTACTCATAGCTTTAAGACTTACTCATCACAAACTTTTCTTATAAGCTCTTCATTCTCTGTTAATAACTACATATAAACAAAATTTATACAAGTAATTCAAATTTACGCAAGTATATATGTATATGAGTAAATAACTATTATCTAACGAGTATTTGGTGAATGTTGTTGTTGGTTGACGGTGATAGTGGATGCTAAACAAAAGAGAACTCATTTGTGATTTGGCGATGGTGGTTGTTAATTTAATCTTTACTAATATACATATATAGAGCTAGACTTTTGTTAGTTTATCTGTATATTACAACAAAACTGACGATTTATAACGTTAATTTGTTCGTTGGTTGGGTTAATAAGGCTAATTTTCAATCCAATTTATATAAATAAATTAACATTCAAGAAATACAAGTCTGAAATTTAATTGAAAAAAATAAAAAAAAATACATCGGAATGTTAGAAAGAGTTCCGTTATTTATAAATTAATATGGTTCGATTGACAAAAATTGTAACTTCTGTTCTGATGGGTGGATCTTCAGTCTTAAAATCAGGTTAAAAAAAATATTTTGGGGAGGGGTGATTGAGTAGGGTGTCAATTTGATTTTCAAAATGTAAAAACAACATTACTGCCCCAACACTCTCCTCTACAAGATTGTCATTTTAATGCAGATACCTAAATACAACAGGAGAGGCCCCAGAAGCGCGTTAATCGCGGATCTTTTAGATTAAGGTATATTTATGAAAGTAAGCATTATTGCAGAGTGACAAACAAATTCGGTCTTAAAACGTATTTCTGTGAAAAGACAATTAAATTTTTAACAAAACGGGAAAAAATTAAAATTAATTAACGCAAAATGACGTAAAATTTTGTTCAAAAGTTGTCAAGGAGTATGATCTTCTACGCAGAACACTATCAATGCGTTTCCGGCTGCGTTGACATGAATTTTAGGGTCAACGCGTTGATTATTTCGTGTAAACGTATAAAAACACCCTTTCAACGCAGCCTTACTGCAACACATTGAGCGACTGCTCGTGAGCGCGTTGGTTTTCCTTTTTTTTTTAGTTTTATTTTATTGAGACTTCTATTAGAGTTTTACAAAGTTGTGTGTACATTTTTATGTCTAGATTGAAACTGCGGCTATAGTGTATTGCCAGCTCTTCTGTTGATATATATTCGCCACATGGCTTTCGGTTAATTGGATAGACTGCTCTTGCTCAGGAGCTAGATACAAGTTACGTAGGAACGGAGTGTCACTATTACAAAAATAATAATACAGATAACACGTTTACGGGACAACATTGACCAACTGGTGTGATCGTCAACGTTTCACACTTAAAGTTGACAGTAGATATATTGAAGATATTTTTGGTGACGTCAAGGAGTCAATCGTCTAATTGTAGCTTTATTGACTATATTCTCATTTAATTTGAAACACTAATCGATGAAAAATTGCTAAACTTTCAATTGACCAATTATGTTTTTTGTTAAAAATGTATTAAGTTATTTTTCTGGAGGGAATTAATTTTTCGTGTCAGCTGATTGTCACTTCAGACAAAATGAATCAAATCGTTCCAATGATTTGTTTCCCAATTTCTACTTATTCCACTGAAAGGTTTATGGACGAATATTTTTTCCTTTTGCATTTTAATATGAAAAACTGAAATTATATTCCTGTTCGCTATAAACGACCATCAGGAGAAATATTTAATTTTATACTGTTTCAAACGCAAAGAATTTCTACTTTCTTTGTGTGATGGAACAAAACTCATATAATTTGTTTCACAACTAATTTTATCGGTGTGAGAGTTACAAAAGGCAGGCACAGATCGCTTTGGATAAAAATCTTAACGCGGCCATTAACACAAAATTTTATTTGAACTTCAACCGCCATATTATTCACTCGATTCATCCAGATTGAAACTTAAATCCGGTTTTATTTACATTGAATTTATATTAATTTACATCCGGATTTAAGTTTTAAACTGGATTAATCAAGGAAATTATATGGCTGTAACGGTTGCGAATTTTTTTTGGAAATAACTAAAGTAATGACAATTTATAACAGTTTGTTAACAAAGCTACTGTTTATGCCTGCCGCACCAGTGGACATACTTGGGGAGTTAATGCACATACGTTAAATAAAGATTAACCGCCATAGTATTCACTCCACTAATCCATATGTCGGTAACTGTCATAAATTGCCATTTCTCTAGTGTCGTCTTTTTTTCATGCCAATAGTGAATAGAACAGTACAAAATTGAAACAAATATAATTGAAGCGAATTGTTTCGTTTTATTAAATAAAATGAACGAAAGAAAATGCTTAGTAGTTGTAACTGAAATCGACGAAAGACATATCAAAAATTATAATTTTGCTGAGAAAATAACGCATATATTGGACATGTATTGAATTGTAAATAACTTAAATATCCTTTTCGACATTTATTTAACTTGCATTCTACACTTCTCATAATATATTTCACGGTCATTTTACATTAAGAGTGTTTTTTGGGAAAGCTATCCGCTGTGGAGTAAGATTTTACACGTTTTCAATATGTACAACATCCAACTGCGGAACACACTAGGTACCAGTTTCAAATTAAAAACCAGTCTGTTCCGAATGTATTATTTTGGGGAATTTTTCAATTCCACTTACAGGTTGCCAAAAAACACAATTTAAAGAGACTGGAATGGTATCTATCGCCCTGCTTTCCTTTATGTGTTTGCTGCTATTATAAAGAAAATTAAGACTTACTTTTTATTTTTTTAATAAATTTTGTTTGCTATTAGTACGTACAGATATTTAATTTTTTTTTCAGTTTCTTTTTTTTTTTGCAACTCTAAATAATTTAAATATTTTATAAACTACTAATGATTGAAAAAAAAAATATTTTAAAAAATTGTTTTTTATTAATTTTGTATATTTTTTTTTTGATAAAAATTTCTTTGATAGGATATCAAACATAATCTTGATACTGCTCGTAATCATTTATGTGGCATTAGATTGGAAACAAATGTGCGACAACGATTACTTCTTCTATTACAACGTCAACACATCGAAGAAGATGAATTGAGATTAAAGCATTTTGTTGAGTTAGAGAAATTCCAAAAAACTCTTCGAGCAAGTAAGTTATTATTGTATTGTTATATCGTCATCTTTCAGTATGAAATCCCATAGCAAAATCTACAATTCTCTAAAAGCTCCCTAAGTCCTATTTCTCAATTTAATTTTTTTTTAATTTTTACAACAATAGTGAAAAATTTGTGTTGTTTTTTTTATTTAGCTTATCATAATAATGAAAACAACGAAGGTTATGTAATACAACACACACCTTCAACAGCTCAACATCAACCACCAATGCCATCTTCATCAAGTCATATAGGACAGGGTAGTGTGTTGGATTCAATTCAAACGCAATTAAATCAACAGTATCAACAGCAAAAACCATCAAACCCGCTTAACGTTTATTCAGACGCCGACTTGATGGCTCAACAACAAATAATGTTTATGCGAAAAATTCCACAAGCCACGTATGTTACCTATGGGCAACAAATGCCACAAACTTCAACGGCACCATCGCTTCTGAGTACTTTTTCTCCCCAGCCAGCACCTGGTTCAAGACCTAGTCTTTCTTTTCCTGACAATAGTTTTATGGGTGGAATACCTTCGGTCCAACAACAATATCCGGGTTCAGTTAATCTTGGTCAAAATTTCGGAGAAAATTCAAGTTATACAAACACGATACCAGTATTACCATCGGCTAGTGCTAGCAATATACCAAATCAACACCAATTTTGTGATCAAAGTCCAAATCAACAGCAGCAAACGCTACAAAATATAACACAATTGAAGGAACAACAATTAAAACAGGCCCAGCAACAGCAAATGCCACCGTCTCAACTACATAATATTACATCTCAACATCAAGTTCATTATCAATACTCAACAGCGCCAGCTACAGTTTTGACAATAACAGCTCCAACATCTTCTACAACATCAAACACTGTTCATGGAAACATGATGTATAATGATGTGAGCAAAGATAAAATATTGCTAGCGTCAGTACAACAGCAATCGCAACCACTGCAACAACAACAGCAACAGCAGCATCTTTCTCATCATGAAACTGTGCTTGTTGGTCAACAAGATCGGCCGCAAACGGTATCAGGAACATTTCCATCCGTTCAAGAACAACCGCAACAACAACAACAAATCTCTTCAAATCAAATTGAAGGGCAACAATCCTCATCTGGGCCAGCAACTAATAGCGCAGACCCAATATCACCAGTTACATCTAACAAATAAATAAACATACAAATACATTTACATATAATCATATTTTAAAAAATCCCCCCATTAATTATCTTTTCCTCGTCGTCCCATGCACAGTACACACATCCGTACACGCATTGTAAACATAAAAAACAAAATATTATATTTGTACACAGGTAACAAACAAATGGAAGTTATTCTCACTCGAAAAAAATTTAAAAACTATCTTTACAAAGAACAACTGAAAAACAAAATCAAAATGTAATAATAATAAGAAACTTTATATTTATGTAGATTAAAAAAAATATTTAACGACATCGACATTTATGTAATTTCTTCCTTATACAAAATTGTTATTATTATAATATACACAGAATAGTACAGCTTTGCTGTTTGTTTAAAAAAAAATTGTTTTTGCCATACATTTTAGTTGAATTGATGTGCAGTAGTATTATATTTATCTCCTTTAATTTAAATTTAACTCATACGAATTAATAAAAACAAACAAAAAATGTTTATGTTAACCCAGAAACCATCAGTATCTCAATAAAGGTGTTAAAAATAAAAAACATGTAATTAAATTTAAAATTAAATATAAGCAGAATGACAAAAAACAATACTTTAGATTTTGGCAAAATGTTTATTTCCATCATAATTATTATATATAATGTATGTATGTTTAAAAAATATATACATATATGTATTTCGAAAAATTGTAAAATAAATTAATTTGTAATTAAAAACTTAGTTTAAGGAACAATAGCAATATATATATATATATATATATACTTTTATATATATATATATATATATATATACTTTTATATATATATATATATATATATATACTTATATATATATATATATATATATATATATATACTTATATATATATATATATATATATACTTATATATATATATATATATATATATATATATATACTTATATATATATATATATATATATACTTATATATATATATATATATACTTATATATATATATATATATACTTATATATATATATATATATACTTATATATATATATATATATACTTATATATATATATATATACTTATATATATATATATACTTATATATATATATATATATATATATATATACTTATATATATATATATATATATATATATAAGTATATATATTTTTTTCTTATCACATACATTTATTATTTTATATTTTTTATTTCGTCTTCTTATTTTGATGGTGATATTAATAAAATTAGACCCTAAAATAAATAGAAAATAAAACTAATCCTATAAAAACAATATTTAACAATGAACATTTTATAATAAAAAAAAATGAAGAAAAATATTATTTTTATTTAAGAAACTAATAAATTAAATAATACTACAAAATTGAATTGAAAAAAAAAATGAAATTCATTCGCTTTATTTTTTTTGTGTAGCAAAAATCCGACGAACATTTATTAATTAATTTAATTTATTCATTAATTAAATTCATTAATAAATTTAATTTATTTGTTGTACTAAAATCAAATCAATGAATTGAGTTTGCTAATTATTTAAATTAAGTAATTAATAAATTAAGTAATTAATAATTAATTACATCTATTATTTAATTAAATACGTTTATTAATTTAATTTATTAACTAATTTAGTTTATTAATGAAATTATAGTTAATTCATTAACATATTCAAATATATTTTGTAAATAAGTAATTTTATTAGTAAATTTGATTAATTAATAAAGTTAAATTATTGCTATCTGAATTAAATTCAGTAAGAAATTGAATTTATTAATTTAATTAATTTCGAAAAATCGAACAAATTTATTAGTTAATAAATTAAATTAATTTATAAAGAGTGATCCGCATATGATGCGAACAAATTCTAGATCCTGAAGGAAAAGTTATGTAAATATAATTACAAGATAAGACATCCAGCACAAATTAATGGAAACTAAAAATTATTGCCCCGCCGCGCTGTTGCCTTTATTGGTTACGATAACAACATGTTACTAAATGTTGCATTGGGCAATATACAAAAAAAAATAAAAGCGAAGATGCTCTCTGGATTGAATTCAATTCAAAATTTGAATTCTCCTCGAAATATGGCAAGTATAACTGCTTGTGTTGTTGTCTTTGCATATTAGGCTGATGATATGAAATGATTCTTCCAAAGCTATGATAATGGTGGCAGATATCGTTTGTTGTTTTAGTTTTTTTGGTTTATCCTTTATTTGTGTATGCTCATTATATACCCACAAGTCGGCGACATCTTGGCTTTTCTGTGACGTCACAATCATCGTTTAGTATTATTTTCTTTCTTTAATGAAGCCTATATTTTAAATTAATTTTTTATTAAGTGATAAGAACTGTTAAAATAGAAAATAAAATAAAAATAATCAAATTAAATAAAATTGTTTTTTTTTTCTCCTCGAACAGAAGCAGATGATTATGGCATCACACAAATCTTAAAAGCATATTTTGTATCTGTTTATCTTGAATTTTATTCTTAATTATCAAAGAATTTGGTGGGTTTGTCTCAGAGGGAAATATATATTTACAAAAATATCGAATTTTATGTTAATTCCTGCAGTGTTCAGTTATAGGATTTAATAATAAAGGTAATCGTGAAAGTATAATTAGTAGATACAAAAATTATACAATAAATAAGTTCTTGAGTTCTACTTTGTAGTTCGGTTCGAATTTTAAATCGCTCACTCTGTATGAAGTTCGAATCAGAAGAAAATGTTGCAAATAAACCTTTACAACTTACGAATACATTTTTCGCAACTTAAATTTTCACCAAGTTGCCCAAAACTGGGTTTTTTCTTATGGGTTTGTACAAATTTGCAAAAAATTATGCGTATTGCCAACCATACATACGATGTTAAATCGAGAGAGAATGATTGAAAAAGACAAATCTCTTCGATTCGACAACGGTGGTAGAGGTGAGTAAATCGAACAAAAATATGAAAAGAAACTTCAATTCTAAATGTCGGTTGGAAAATGGAAAGCAGAATGACCATTTTGTCAAAAAATCACCTTTTTTGCATTTAAAGCCCCTAAACCATATTTTTCGTATGAATGTCTGTAAATAATTTGTATTAAGAAAATGTGCACGGGGTCAACCATTCAATAGGCACCTCAATTTTAAAATCAAACTAGTATTTTCCAACTTATAGGGGACTTTCTGCAGCTCAATTGTCAATTTTCCAATTTCTCATACCTACTTACTTGCAATAAGGTTCCTGAGTTCATTTTTCGTTTCATTCGTTTTTGCTTCCTTTTCGACTTATAACGTTTTTTAATGATATTTTGTCTCGTTTCTTTAAACTGGCTCTAACTTTGCCAAACTTCAACCGATTCTTGATATTTTCTAAATTTAAACAAGAAAAGTTAGCAGTATTGACTCACCGCATAACTTTTTCTATGCGGATAACGGTTTTCCCGCAATTTATTATCAAACCCATAGTTTGGCATTTTAAGTTATTTTTTTGACTTTGCTATCATTTTTTTCACAAAAACACTTATTATGAAATACGAAACGAACGACAGAAAAAAGAAACCTAGGGAAACGATAGTCACGGTGTAAAGCGATTATGAGAAACGAGAATGCAATCAAGGAAATGTTGCCAAACAAAAATGAAAAATAACATTTTTTTCAAAGCACAACAAACTTCACACCTATTAACAAATGTCAAAAAACAAGTGTTTATAAAATGTTAGTTGCATTACTCAAAAAAAAATGTTTTTGAATTCCGAATACTTTTTTGAAAGCGAAGATGAATCTCCAACTGAAGAAGAAACGCGAGTAACAGGAAGACTTATTAGAGATTCATCGAACCCTATGAGCCTTCCTAGTTCTACGTAAGTAAAGTTTAGTCCTTCCAACATTGTATTCAAGGAAAACCCTTGAAATATTTTCAAGGTTCAAGCAACTTTTCCGCCTTAGCAAGGAAGCGTTTGAATATGTATTGGAAGAGATCGATCGGTTAAATCTTTCCAAACGATTTTTGACTTCGCCTTGACTTGGCTCGTCGGTAAATAGTTTTTGGCAATGCTTAGATTTTGGTTTCCATAAAAGACACAAGCAAATCCAATTGTTTGGCATTAGTTGGAGGCCTAGAAATATAAACAGGGCCCTTATTATGAAATACGAAACGAACGGCAGAAAAAACGAAACCTAAGGAAACTATAATCACGGTGTAAAGCGATTATGAGAAACGAGAATGCAATGAAGGAAATGTTGCCAAACAAAAATGAAATATAACATTTTTTTCAAACCGCAGCAAACTTCACACCTATTAGCAAATGTCAAAATACAAGTTTTTATAAAATTTTATGTGCATTATTCAAAACAAATGTTGGAACTTGGATTGGTTTCCACAAAAGACACAGGCAAATCCAATTGGTTGTCATTAGTTGGAGGCCTAGAAATATAAACGGGTCTTATTTGTTTGTTTTTCACACTTTTATTTACTACATTTGACTCACATTTTTTAATTTCAATCAAAACAACCAAGGACCAACCAAAAACACAATTTTAACAAATCCAAAACGAAAGCAAATGTCACTCGTTAATTTAAAACGAGTTTCGTCTTTATTAACGAATCTCGTTACTCGTAATCGCAAATAAAATACTAGTTTCGTTTTTTCTACTACAATTCTCGTTTCTCGTAATCGCAATTTAACGAATACGCGGTATTACTTAAAGCCCTTCCACACTATTCCACTGAGTATTAATACAAAGTGGAAAAGAATTCAATGACCCTGTTTAGATTGGGAAGATTGAGTCCGGACCGGACTGGTGAGTGTCATCGTGTTTACATTTGAAACTTTAATGCGCCTCAAAATACATTGAAACAACAACAATTTCAACATTTCACACATTGAAACAACAACAAATTAGACTCATGAGTCCGGTTTTTGTTTTCTTCCTGCCTCACGAGATTCCTCACCCCACACTTCTCTTGCCTACGAACTGCCGTGATACCGGCCTCAATCTTCCCAATCTAAACAGCGTCCATGGTACTGCCAAATTTGTGAGAGAGACATTTCTTTTTATTTTTGACCACACACAACAGTTTAATTTAACCTCAATAAAAACGTGATGAAATGTGTGACTGAATTAGAACCATTTCTAAAAATTCTCATGTATTAACACATGTCAAATCGTGTAGGCTGGGAATATCATATTTTGTTTCCACACTATTATACATGACTTGTTTCACACTTTTTTGACATGTATTAATACTCAGTGGGATAGTGTGGAAGGGCTTTTACGATTATCGTTTTACATAATAAGCCCCCAGACAAAGTTCAATAACTTTTTGTTTAATAAAACAAATTTAAATTTATTTTGTTATTTTATCATTAACATTTCTGTAATACAATTTTTGAATTTTTTGTAAATTAATTTTTTTTTCGTTACATAAAATATTTTATTTTTGTTTTTTTTCTTTATTTTCTATTCGACAACATTAGTTAGACATATATATTTATTTTGTAATTTATAACATTTAGCTTATAAAAATTATTTCTATTAGACATAAGTTTTAAAAAAATCGTTGTTAATTGCATTTTCAGCCTAAAATATTTCAATAACAAAAATTATACAAAAAATAACTGCATTTTGCATTTTTAAATAATTGTTTAGAGAGAAATTCCCTTCGGATTTTGGCAAATTCTTTTTCTTTTTCTTGTTTTTTTCATTTCACTTGACGTACATATATTCTTTAATATTGATACCATGGCTGGCGTCTGACCCATTGAAGCCTATTGCTGGTTTGATCGGACCGGATTTTAATGCTAGCACCTTCAGCTGCGCGGACCGTTTCCTTCACCTGTAAGAAAAACCAAATTGTTGTTGTTGAAATTAAGAGGGGTTTAAACGAATTTAATGAAAGATAAGAAATAATTAGATTAATTGCAAGGATTTTTTAGAATAAAGTTAATTTAATTTTTAATATAAATCTTACACTTTGCATTAGATTCTGTGCATTTCCAACCAACATTTCAGTTGCTTCGCGATCTTCATCCGATCCCTGAGCACCCAACATTGTAGCCTTAACCGTTGATAGAATTTTAAGTTGCGTTCCAATTGTCGGAATGCGTTCACAAACTTGCAACAAATTCGTACGAATTCTACGATCTGTACACTGACGGGCCAAATCCTTGGCCAAACGTGTCACATCCTCAGATGCTTCAGCAATTTGTTTAGCTGTAGCAATGAGATCGCGTTTGCTGCCTTTCGAATCGGCAAGAACTAATTCGGAGAGTCTGGCCATAAGAACAGCCATACGTTTGGCAGCTGTAATAATTTCATTGTCTTTCGAAGACCATTGACGTACTTCTTGGTGCAGACCACGAGCGGCAATCTAGAAAAATTAAAAATAAATTATAATAAATATTTTTAAAACAAGAAATCTTAAGCTTACCAAAATAGGTTGATTAGCGTGTGGCGTTGTGCGGAAGACTTCATCCTCATCATCTGTTTCTGGTGGTGGTGGACGAATTGGTGCCATGCCTTCACGTGGTAGTGGAGGACGTGGTGGAACGCGTTCCGCTTAAAGAAGACATGGAAATAAAGAATAAAGTATCTTTCTATGTTTCTTTTTTTTCTCTTCCTTACGTTTATTTTCATTAGAGGACAAATGCAAGGCACTAAGTTCGGGCAATGGTGGAGGTAAATCAGCTTGAGAAGGTGCAATCGCCGATCGAACATCACGCACGTCACCTAGAAGCTTTTAAAGGAGAAAATACAAAATTAAAACATGAATACTGGGGTCACTTTAAAACGTACCCTTTTATAAGAATCCCTCCAAGTACTAGCACGATCAGGGTCATTGATGTTCGTTGCGACCATCTTTGCATCGCCCACCATAGCCGGTAGGGAATTCTCTAAGCGATTAGTAGATGCATTGAGTTTAGCTGTAAATATCGGGTCCTCGGAATTGTCTGCTTCCTGTTTGGCTACCAGTAAGACACGATTTACCAAGCGTGCAATGTTCGATGTATTGTCGACCATTTTCTGAGGCTGTTTGTTGTGAATGGCATCTTCACATAACTTGACATAAACCTGCATATGATCTTCAGAAGTTTTGATAAAATCAGCTGGATTAGTAGCCTGATCACAGACGGTTCTCATCCGGAGAACGGTGTCGGCATACTGTTGCTTTAAGTTGTTCAAATGCTCGTCAGCAGCTGTGCTGCCCGGGTAGTTCATTCGGATACGTCCAGCAGATACCAGTTGCGGTGTTAAGCTGTCAACTTGAGATGCAGAAGATAGCAAAATTTCAGCGATTTTCTTGTTGCCACCAGATCCACCAGCGGCCACCATTCGGCTGGTTTTTGACGCTCGATCACTAAATGCTTGTAAATTATTTGACTTCTGATTGAAATTCTGTTCCCGGTTCGGTGTTCCTTGGGGCACATTGACTGCCTCGCTAAATTGTTTCAACGGACTTGATACATCCATAAAATCTTGAACGATTCTATTCACCAGGGCATTCTGGATCGCCTCCTTTAGTTCGTGCAATTTGTGAGTTAGTTTCTTGGCAAACTCCTTGGCCTTTGGCGTTGTGCCGGCGGCATTCATCTTCAGATATTCTACCTCATCACAAAGTTGAAGTATCTCAGCCTTCTGGTAGCCAGGACAACCGTCTGCAACTTTCCTTCCTTCTTCGACGATCAAACCAATTGCACGTTCACCTAGGCCATTATCATTGATTTCTGGATTCTGCAGCCATTTGCATGCTTGCTCCAATCGCCCTTGAATAGTATGGGCTGTTTGCTGCACGCCCGCTTTGTTCACTCCTACTATGGAATTAATAAGGGCTTGTTGCAAGCTGCCCAGGTTTTCCCGTATATTTTTGGCCAAACTCTCTGCCTGAGGGCTGGTACCCTTTCCATCTTGGCGCAGTTCGCACAAGGCATTGCCCATGGTTGTAATATCATCGGCCATTTTGCGGATCGGCATCGAGTCCTGTGGAAGACATCTGCCAGCCACCTCGTGGGCATTCTCTATTATCTGCCGCAAGGCTTTCTCGCCAACACCACCCTTCAAAGCATAAGGATTAGCCAGCCAGTCATTGGCAAGATCCACTTTATTTAGTATGGCATTGCTTATTTTCTTCAAAACTGTTAGGTTATCCAATTCACTGGTGTCCTCGTCGTAAGTTGTTAGTTGCAAGACACGAATTATTTCCTGAATTTCATCAGTCATACGCGACGCTAGGTAGATTCTATTTTCCGCAGCTTCATCGACCCCGACACCATTTTGTTCGACAATATGAATGTAAACCTTCATGCTACAAATCAAGATTGGAGCCAAAATTTTAACTTGCTCCAGACAGCGCACCAAAATTTCGCTATGTACTTGATGCGTTAGTTCTTTTTCACGCACACTCACTTCTCTAGAAACTTTACTCAGGCACGGACTCAAATCTTTCAAAAATTGCACAAGATCCTCCATTGAACCTATTACTTCCGCAACTGCCAGATAGTCCAGAACTCGCTTGCATTCTTGAATGATCTTTCGCACTTCCGATTCGTCGAAGCAAAGAAGGAGCGCAGATGTTCCTTGTAGAATGCCACGGCTTCCTTCGATAAGTTTCTTACGTGCTGGGCCAGAATACGGATCTCCTCTTAACATGTCCGATGCCTCTTCCAGAAGTTGAGAGGCATTTTCGACACGTGTCAGTGCCGACGGCATGTCCTGTTTAAGTATATTATCATCGGAACTGTTAATTGTTTCACGACCAACTTTAATGAGGTTCGTAACAGCCATTGAGACCACTTGAACTGGACGGCTGAGATCTGGCATAGCATTTCCATCTTCGGCTTCTTCATGAAGAATCACTAAACGAGATACCTTGAATAATATAAAAAAAATGTGTGTTAAATAATATTTAAGACTTAAATATAGTTTCTTTTTTTATTTAGCGCTAAAATGAAGTTGCTAATGTAATGCTAATGGTATCTGCTTGAATACACGTTTTTACTCTACGTCTACAAGACCCAGATAACGATCCGTTAATTTTTGGTTTCTTAAATAAATCTCAATATTATTTAAATTTATATAAAGCTCTTTTGTAAAAAATTTCATTAAAATCGGTTCAACAAATAATGAGAGTCGAAAAAAAATGGTTCTATGAGAGATACCATATTTAATCGATATATGAATTTTTTTTACAAAAATAAGATAGATGGTACCGATATAAGCCGACATACAAAATTTAATCAAAATCGTAGGAGTCGTTTTTGAGAAAATTGTGATTTTCCTTACCGGTTTTTTAAACATTTGAATGGGAGGTACCGTTATTTTTAGTTGTAAGAATATTAATGTTGCTTGAAAATCTGCTAGATAATGTTAATAAACCACTGAGTGCCAAGTTTGATAAAAATCAAACGAGTAGTTTTAGCAAGAAATAAAAAATTTGAAACTTTTTTCAAAAATCAGAAAAAAAAAATTTGAAAATATTGGTAGGTATACAAAACTTTTTAAACTTTAAATCGTCATAAAAAAATTGAACAAAATCAGTTGAACCCTTTTTGAGAAAATCAAAAAAATGTTTTTTTTTTTTATATAAAATGGTAGCCTTTAAAAAAAAATATGTTGCGGGCATGTTTTTGAGAAAAATAAGATTTTTTTTTGCTAAAGAAAATTTGTACCCAACTATTGTTATTTTTGGGCCTACAAAAATTAAAAAAATACGTATAAGTAGGTACCAAGTTTAAAGAAAATCGACCAACCCTTTTAGGCTGCAGTCGAAACGACAGGACAGGACAGAAAGACAGACGAACAGAACTTCGAGACACACTTTTTTTGATTTCGCTATCAAAATCTCGAGTTAGATTTTTTTACGAATCAATAAAACTTGCAAAATAGTACTTATATATCGCTAGTAAAAATAGTTTGGGAAATAACGGATACCCGACTGTTCGTCTACCTACATTTTGCCACAATACTCAGCGCCGTATTTTACTTTTTTGGGCCCTCGGCATTTAGAGTAAAAGGTGTTCTAGTTAATATTGCTTTTATGTTGTCAGGTTTATTCAATGAAAAAATTTAAGACACACTAATAGGTACATATTAATATGCTCATATTATGTATGGAAATATTTAGAAATTCTTAAGACTCCGGTCTGAAATTTTTTTGTCCAGATTTCTTAACAGCGCGGCGTCATCGGCAGCAAATCACTCAACGCAAAGGAAAGATAGTGCATCAAGCTTTTACTGAGGCATTATGGTTCGATTAGGACTTTTTAACCGCATTAACTGAGAGAATGATGTTTTCGCAGAACAATTTGTCACAATCAAACATAAAAATGAGCGTAAAGCAGTATATCATTTGGAAAAGCTGATGTTATCTTATTTTCCCAAATTATTTTATATAAATTAGCTTCATTACAAAACTTATAAGTTATGTATGTGCAATTTTATGCAAAATATAAAAGCTCATCAGCAAGTGCTGTATGTATTTTAATCTTCAGGATATTTTGCTACCAAACACTGAACACAGACAGGCACAGACTTATTCATTGTTAATGGAAATAAAATTATTAAGGAATTTACATAAATCTGACCTTTGGAATCCATTTGTATTTGTTATTTATCAATAATTATAATAACATAAAAAAATGATTATTCGAAACTTTTCGTTTGGGTTCAGATGAACTTCGAGAGTATTACTCGTACCATCGTTATCCTTTTTTTTAAATGCGTTTTCTTGTTACTGCTGTAGCTGCAATCATGGTTTAAGTTCTTCAGAATGCAACTCTATGTTTTAGAAAATTTCACGCATAATTTCCAACTGATCGGACAATGGTTTATACAAATTCGCGCACGTCAGTAGTGTTACGTTTTCACTTTGCAACGCTTTATTGAATTTTTCTTAAAACTTGGTGAAATTTTGTTCCAAAACACAAGCATTAAAGTCAATTTGATTAGGAAGACGATAACTAAAATACCACAACAAAGGATTATGAGAATCCAATAATTATAAAAAAAAATAGCAATCGAAATTATTCAGTAGATCACCAGCTTCTCTTCCAGCGTCACCTTTTAGTGTGTTATCTTTTGTTTTTTAAAGTAGGTAATAGTTTATCATAAGATGATCTATTGATTGCAAAAGTAGCTGCAGTACTTTAACTTGAAGTAGAATTTGTTGAAGTGTTGCCGTGTTTTATATGATGAAGAGTGCGATTTTTGTATTTACAAATATGAATATCTGGGGAGTGATCTTTAATGTTAATTAAGATTCAATTGCTTCAATGCGTGTCCTTTTTTGGTACCCCCTCTTTCTGTATGCCGGTCTTAGGGTTAATACAAAGCTGCCACTATACTGCTTTCTTCGAACCTGCTGTCTTGGTCGTGTTGCGTTGGACAAGTTCTTCAATTGACGAACTAATACTCACTGAATTACAAATAAAGTGCACGACTGGGTCGCACAAACTTGCTCTTTGTACGATCACAGTTTAGGTTTATGGCCCGAGCATACAATTCATCAGATTTTAAATAAAATAAATTAGTTATGGGAGCTTAATAATTTTTGGGACTTAACTTTAGTTTTGAAGAACTTAAAATTTAAAAAGCAAAATCAGTAATTATTTAAATTATTAAATGTAAAGCTGATGTCTAAAATGATTAATTCTTGTCAACAAAAATTTTCATTTTTGCCTAACCTTCCACATGAAATGAATTTTTTTGTTTCAATGATCGAACTACCTTACCATCGACCATTGAAAACATAGAAATTATTTTGTGTGAATAGTTGGACCAAAATGAAATATTTTTTGACTAGAAATAATAATTGAGCCAAGAGCACTTAATTGGCATCAATAAATAAATAAATAATATCGCCGAACTGAAGGTCATATTAAGAAAATATGAGAAGATGAAATGTGATGTACAGCCATCTATGTCAGTGTATACGAAAATTTATTTATTTATTTATTTAACATCAATCAGAGATACAATAAACTCTTATAGACTACCAAAATAAGAATAATAATAATCTTCATATATATATACAAGAATAAAATAAAAAACAAAAATACAAACTTATTTAATATTTTTAAAATAATTTAGCAAATACTAAACAAATAATTTAACTTATATTTATGAAGTACAATAATAAATTGTTTTTCAAAGTTAATCTGCTTACATTAAAATTAACATCGACATAGTTACCAAGAAAATTAGTCTCTCTGACACAGCGAGTAATAGGTTCATTTAGTGCATAATTGACTCTATGTTCCTGCTCGTGAAGAAAAAAACGCCCTCGTAACTGGCGAGATGGAGCATATAGATATATTAAACATAAAAGATGAGGACATTTAATATGATGTGTTAAAATATCACTAACAAACATAACTGAAAAAACTTTACGTCTTACTTCAAGCGAATTTATACCAATTAGTTGGCATCTAGTTAGGTAGGGAGGAATTTCGATGTTCCAATCCTGTTTCAAAATAACAAATCTCGTAAATTTTCTTTGGATGCTTTCAATTCTTTTCGAATGAGTATTGTAATAAGGATTCCATATCACAGAGCAATACTATAAAATAGACCTTACGTAGGCAGTATAAAGGGATTTGAGGGTATAAGGATTTTTAAAGTCTTTGGAATTACGTTTAATAAATCCAAACATAGAATTTGCTTTTGCTATAATAAATTCTATATGTTTTGCAAAGCTAAATTTTGAGTCAAAGATTACACCCAGGTCTTTTTTTTCTGAGACTCTTTCAAGAATGATGTTGTTTATGCTATAATCGAAGAATACAGGCGAAAAGTTTCTATAAAAAGAAAAACATTGACATTTAGAGACATTTAAAAAGAGTTCATTAGTAGTACACCATTCATTTAGTTTTTGAAGGTCATTTTGCAAAAGGAGGTTATCTTCTGGACACTTAATACAGCGAAAAAACTTTAAATCTTCTGCAAACAATAGAGGAGAAGAGTTTAAAAAAATGTTAGGTAAGTCGTTAATAAAAACAAAAAAAAGAAATGGACCCAGGTGACTCCCTTGTGGAACACCTGAGGAAACAAAAATTGGAGATGAGACTGTATCATCAATAGAAACATATTGAATGCGATCTTGAAGATATGATGAAATCCATTTTAACTTGCTTGAATGGATACCTAGATTTTCCAATTTATTTAATAATATGTAATGATTGACTCTGTCAAAAGCTTTTGCAAAATCAGTATACATAACATCGATTTGACATCCTTCCTCAAGTTTATTATGAATAAAGTTTGAAAAAATCGACAGATTGGTTGACGTCGACCTTCCAGCAAAAAAGCCATGTTGGTACGGAGAAATGATTTCCTTAAGTAAGAAAACCAATTTCTCGTAGACAATTTTTTCAAATGGCTTTGGTATTACCGAAAGTTTACAAATTGGTCGATAGTTTGAAATTTCTTGTTTAGGACCCGATTTGTGTGTAGGAGTAACAAAAGATGTTTTCCACTCCGAAAGAAGTTCACCATTTTCAAGAGACTTGTTAAAAATATAAGCAAGAGGTACTGAAAACGCAGCTGCGCATTTTTTAAGAATTATTGGAGGAATCCCATCGGGTCCTGAATGGCTATTTGATTCCAAGCTCGAGAGACCATCTTCCACTTCAGAAAAAGAAATTCTCAATTGACCAACATCAACACTATTTAAAATTTGACTATTCATATTTGCGTATTGATCGCTTGGTGTAGAGTAATTTGATTTAAAATATTCAGCAAACAATTTGCAAATAGTCTGTAAATCGGTGAAGGTTGACCCATTATACTGCATACTTATAGGAATACCATTTGATTTTTTTTTGTTTTTAATAAATGACCAAAAACATTTACTATTTTTTCTTAAATTTGACTCTACTGAGAAAACATAATTTTTGTATAAGAACCTGTTTAAAACATCGAATTCCCTCTCTAATTGCAAATAAATTTCTTTAAACGCGAGATCATTTGGATTTTTTGAAGCTAATTTATATGCTTTGTTTTTTCTATTGCTTAAATTACTAAGCCTTTTGTTGAACCAAGAAGGCTTTGAATTTTTTTTCAGTGCTACCTTAGGAACATACATATTTAATGCCTCCTGTAGGGTGTTTTCGACAAACTTATAAAGATTTAACAAATCATTTTAAAAAGAAATAGACAGCCACGGAATTTGTAACATATTTCTCGCTATGCCAACAAAATCTGATTTTGCGTAGTCAAACTTAAATTTACAATAATTTTTTGGTTTAAAATATTGATAAAATGAAAAATTTATAGATAAACCTTTATGGTGAATAGAGTTTGGAAAAATTGGATTCAAAGATTCATTTACAGAAGCTATTAATTCTTTATCGACATATACAAGATCAAGCAATCGATTAAGGTTATTTTACAATTATTAATTTGAATTAAATCATGACTTACAAACGAGTCAATTTCTTCTATTTCATAATCTTGATTGACATTAAATGTGATAAGTTGTTATTCTTCAAGGTCAAAGACCCAGTTTACATTTGGTAAATTGAAATCCCCAATTATAATTATATGTTCATTTTCTTTTAGTTGCGATAAATAATGTTGACAATTATATACATGAATCTTATAGAGCTCAAGTGAGCTTCTGGGTGGAATGTAACTTACAACTACAAATACAACTAAAGCGGTCCCTAGACGCTCAATATTATTGTGCAAAATATTATTGTGCAAAATATTACCCAATATTATTGGCTAGGCGCCCCAGACGGTTCAATATTTTATTCAATAATTTACTTTACAGCTGATACTTGTGTAGACAACATGTTAGATATACTGAAGTTTGTTGTTGTTAAATAAACAAATATTGTGCAATTGGACCCACAGACGATACAATATTTTTATATTGTGCAATAAATATCAAAAGGGTTTTGATTTTCTTCAATATATTGCACAACCTTGCAATATTATCCATAGACGAACAATAATATTGTGCAATATGAAATATTGCACAATAATATTGAGCGTCTAGGTACCGCTTAAATGTGAATCTACAAAAATTTTCACAATAATTTGATCAACGTCATACGAATGAGAAGAAGCAGAAGATAGTAAAAGCATTTCCACACATGAGAAAGAGCTGCGAACTGCAAGCATCACACCTCCTCCTCTTACTAATCCAGTTGTTTGTGGAAAGCGATCTTTACGAAAAACAGGGTAATGGCGATTGTTGAACATTTCTGCATTGTGATGATTATTTGACAGCCAGGTTTCAGTCAGTGCAATGAAGTGATGGTGGAGGCGGCGCGGGCGGTGCGAATGAAGCTTCAGTTTGTTCATGTGTTGTTATTGGTGTGGATGGTGTATTTGATTTGGATTGTAGTGTGATGAATTTTTTTACTTGAACAAAGCATGGCCATACTGATGGGTCCATTACAATAGACAACTTGGAGGATGGAACACTTAATTTAAATGTTATAAATTTACGAGAGGCTTAATCAGTATTTTTTTTTAATTAGCATGTAACATTTAAACTGATCAGATGGGGTGCCAGTTTTCATGGAGATATGATTTATTATGTCTTCCGATGTAGTGTTGGTTTTAAATTTCGATAGATGAACCCATTTTACATCTGGTAAAGCACCCAGAGAAGATGAGTTGTCAGTGCCAAATATTTTTTTTGTGTTCGAAGTTTTTTTTGTGTTGGAAGATTTTTTATTTATAATCTGAGCTGGTTTCCATTCAGTATTGATATTTGTGATGAGATTTAAAGTATTCGGATTATTTTTGATTTGCGGTTGAGTAGCATTTTTGATTGCGGTTGAGTAGCATTTTTGAAAGACGGAGTTGTTGGATTGTTATTTGATCGGGATTTACCTCTGTGTTGAGGCATACATTAGAAAAAGTTTTTACAGTATTTTGAGAGTGATCAACTGATTTCTCTGAACTTAGAAGAAAAGTGTCAGTGTCACTAACAAAGCTTTTAGAATTTTTTTTAGCCGTTTTACGAGGAGGTGAATTATTGCTTAATAGAGATTTGAGAGAGACAATATAATTGTTTATTTCATTTACACTGTTTGTGAGATCATGAAAAGAGTTAAAAACGGTCATAAGATTGAGATTAGCACAAGAGTTGCACTTCCATGAAATATTTCGATTTGTTGATAATGTTTTATAGTGATCATCAGATAATTCTATACAGTTCTTATGAAAATGACGACCACAAAAATACTTGCACTCGATAAATTCAATAGTTTTAGATCGTTTAATGACTTGATTACATTTCGCACAAATCTTAGACATTTTGAGAACTTAGTGATAAGAACATCTCATTACGAGAGAGATTAGTCGAAGACTAATAGCCCCTAATTCGAAAACTTCAACAGCTACGGGCACTAAGGTCATTACCAAGTGCTTTAATTGTAATGAGATTCATTACAATATATCATATATCAACCAATTGCCCAAAGCCCAGGAAGAGAAAAAGGTTCCTGTTTTCGTTGTAGACAAAAGGGCCACATTGTAAAGGATTGTCCGCAATCTTCATCAGTTCTTGTGGTCCAGAATAACGAGCTTCAACCGCAAAAAGAAGTGTCTTCCTTCTCGGGAGATTTTAATGGTGTTTTCAAGTATGGATTTCAAGAACATGAAATGAATGCGATGTCGATGATTGACACTGGAAGCCCAATAAGTTTTGTGCAGCAGCGTTTTATTCCGTCCTTTTTGGTGACATCTGTACCATCTCTTATGCATGATTTTGTAGGTATAAGTAATACAAAATTAATTTTGTTAGGTAATGTATTTAGTAATGTAAAGATTAAAAATAATTACTTTAATTTATGTTTATTTGTCGTTAAAAATGAAACCATGCATAATCCGATTGTGCTAGGACGAGATTTTTTATAACAAAGCAGTTTAAAACGTGAAGATGAAAATATTGATTTGGTCGGAAAGAAAGATTTTAATGACGATAATTTAAATGTATTTGATTGTGAAGGATTTATAAAGGAAATTTTAAATATCGATACTTCGGATAACTACGAAGAACCGGTTTGCTTAAAAATTAACGAAACTTTAAATCACGAATAATACAATAATAATAATAATACGCGAATGAATATTTCGAAAATATGTACATAAAATTACAGATGATTTTGAAATGAAAATAGTTTTGACAGATAAGAACAGTGTTTTTAACTGCGTCCCCGACGATTGCCATACGCTCATAAGCTTGAACTTCAAAAAATTCTTGACGATTTACTAAAGAATAATGTCATTCGAGAAAGCAATTCACCTTTTGCTTCACCAATTGTATTAGCAAAGAAAAAGACAGATGATTTGCGCTTTTGTATAGACTTTCGTCAGTTGAATAAAGTGACACTTTAGCCATAATATCAGCTCTTAGAAGGTTTAAAATTTATCTCACTGGCATCCGATTTAAAATAATCACAGACTGTAGGTCGCTTACCCTAACTTTAAACTCCAGGACTACGACTATGTAATTAAAAACCGAAAGGTGAAAAACCTTTTGATACCATTCACGTTGACCACTATGGTCCACTACCATCCTCTGTCCGGAATTGCAAGAAACATGTATTCTTGGTTGTTGATGGATTTTCAAAATAAACCAAGCTTTATGCAGTTAAGAGTACAAGTACCAGGGAAGTTATTCGATGTTTGGAAACATATTTTACAACATAAAGTAGACCAAATCGTTTAATAATTCAGATAGAGGTAATTGTTTTACCTCCGAGGAATTTGCGTTATTTTGCGAAAAACATTTGTTTTATTTTATGTTTTTAATGTTAAAGTAAATTCGCATGCTATAATTAAAAAGTACATTATACTTGTTAGTTAAGTAGTAGGTTTTCATTTGATAAACGAATCTTGCTGGCGTATCAGAGTATTGTTATAAATTATGAGCTCCATGAACAGGTAATAATCCTTTAGAAATTGAAATTAATGAGGAATAAGATGCTAATGTATCCAGCAGACTTGTGCAGACTTGAAAGAAGACGCCTCAATGATGCTAAATTATATGGACACGTTAGTACAAAAAAGCTTTATATCTTCAAAAAAAAAAATACATGGTGTCCACTATTTTTCAAAATAAATTTCCCTGACTTTCCTTGACCAATTTCAAAGTCTTCCCTGACCAAAAAATATTGTTTTGAAATATCATTTCATGAGTAGGTACGTATTTATATAATTCCATAAAGTGGTAGGAAATATACATATTTGAATGGAGTTCATTAAATGTCAGACCAAAAGAACTAAACTTGTATTTTCCAAAGATCTATCTATCTATTACCGATTGCATTGAAAGCGAAAAATAGTAACTGCACAAATTAAACATAAAAATAAAAATTGTTTAGCATAACAAAAGTAGCGACTATATGTGACACTTAGAATCAAAACGGACCTATATCAACCTTTTTGAAAATATGAAGTGTGGTATACAAAAATTTTCGTTTTAAAGAGAGCTACAAGATGGCATCCTTTTTTTGTTTCAAATCGATCTATTTTTCTAGTTATTAGCACTTGAATTTTGACTTTTGAATCAAAATGACTCTATCTAATATTTTTTTAACAATCAAAACAGACCTATCTTTCACTACAAATGATTTTATTTTCAAAACGAACCTATATATTCTACAAATGACAACAGAAATATTTAATTTGTTTTCAAAAGGGGTCTATTTATTTTTTTCCCGCCAAAATCTGACAACAAAGATTTTGTAAAGTTATGAACTCAGTTCACAGTCAGACGTCCTGCCGGAAAGTTCTTTTCTAGAGGTAAACAAAAACTTTGAATTAAAAAGAACCAATTAATGTTTAAAATTAATATTTATAGTTTGCAGTGAGCTAATATAAATGTGGAAAGCCAAAAGAAAGTACAGGTAGTGGACAATTGTCTTGCGAGAAAAATAAAACGCAAAATTAGTAAACGCAAAGCTTCCAGGTAAGTTTTTGTTATCCATTTCTGCTATCTGATGGACATGCATTTATATTTTATTGTTTAGATTCCAATTAAAATGCCAAAAAAGCAAAGAAGGCAGACATTGACAAGCTCGTAAAACATCATTGTTGTGAAAACTGGCGCCAAATCAAAGAGTTGGAGTTCTACAGAAATATTTTGGAGAAAGAAGCCCTTCAAAATTCTGAAGAAGAAGAAAATTGTTGTGAATTCGTTGAAGAAATTCTATACAACGTTTAAAAACTATGATTACTTACTACAATGTGTTCATTGTTAACTTTAGTTCCTTTAAAACTGTGTTATTAAACAAGCTTATTTTTTTATAAAAAATACTTTGAAAGTATAAATTAATGAATTTATGTATGTTTTTGTATATATGTTACTTTTTAATGTTTCTTTAATAAAAAAAATCTTTCAATACTCGTTTTTCAATTTTTATGCATTTCAGAATCAAAATCAAACTATATTTTGTTTTTTAGATTCAAAAATGCCTATTTATATTTTTCATGATAGATAGGTAGATAGATAAGTTTATTCAGTTTATTTATATTTTTCATGATCAAAGAGGCCTAAAAAAAATCCTTTTGTTATTACAAAGTCCTGGCGATGTCCTTATATTTCATTTATTGTTTTATCTTATAATTATAATTATCTTGCAATTATAAAGAAAAAACGACCGTTTGGTTTAAAGCCTCGAGAGGAACTGTATATTACATAAGATGATAAGTTGTTACAATAAGAAAGAACTGTAATGTATTATGTATGTACTTAATTTAAGAGAGTGCTAATAGAATGGTACAGTAGGACAGTTGCATATAATAAATGATTATAAACAAAAGAGCCAATTCAGTTTAGGGATACCATGTTGCAATTTAGTAAAAACATTAGAATAAAATATTAATTCTCAACACTCCCACTTTTTATAATGTTTTTTTTTTTTTTTTTAGTTTTAAATCCATTATTTAAAAAAAAAAACACAAGGAGGAACTATCCCCGTCATAAATCGAAAACGTTGAAACTTGTCTTTTGGTAGGGCCTTTGTAAAAATATCTCCAACTTGGTCCTGGGTTGAAACGTACTCCAATTCATCTTCATATTTTTCACGTATGAAATTGAAGCGAACATCGATGTGCTTAGTTCGCTTATGAAATTCGGGATTCTTTATGAGTCTAATGGCACCTGGTTATCTACGTACAAGACTGGTTTCGGAATTTGATGTCTGGTTAAATCTTGTAAGAGCTGTTGAATCCAAACCATTTCCTTTACCGCTTGACAAGCAGCTACAAACTCAGCTTCGGTCGTTGATAAGGCTACGCACTGTTGTCTTTGCGAAGTAAACGCAATGCAGCTTCTACCGATCATGAATACAAAGCCACTGGTAGAACGCCTAATAACCACGTCTCCAGCATAGTCTGCAACGCTAAAACAAGTAAAGGTAAATTTAGTACTTTTAAAAAATATACCGTATTCGTCCATTCCTTTGAGATAGCGCAAAATCCGTTTTACCATGTTGACGTGTACTTGAGTTGGATTGTCCAAATAACGACTGACATATCCTACTGCAAATGCTATGTCTGGTCTAGTTGCAACCATAAGATACATCAAGCTACCCACTGCTTGACGAAAAGGAAATTTTGTTGTCTCAGCTGCCTGATCAAAACCATTAACTGAATTAATCGAAGTATCCGCAGGAGTTGACACAGGAACGGAGTCCTCCATTTTAAACTTAGATAACAATCTCCGAGTATATTTCGATTGGTTCAAGTGAATAGAGCTATCAGAAAACCGTCTTATTTCCAAACCAAGGAAGTGCTTTGCTGGAAAAATTTTAACTTCCAAATTTCGTTCCAAGTTTGTACACAGCCTTAGAATGTCATCCTTAGAAGATGCTGCCACAAGACCATCATCTGTGTAAATACCCAGAAGAATTTTCCTATCATTCTGAAGATTAACATAAACACACGAATCAGCATCACATGGAACCAAATTAAAATCCTTTAATAACTGCGAAAAAGTTTTATTCCAACACTTTGAAGCTTGCCGTAGTCCATACAAACTTTTTTGTAATTTACAAACCCGACCTGTCCCGTCTTCATATCCTTTCGGCTGACGAACGGAAATTTCTTCTTTTATATCACCATTTAACAAGGCTGTTTTAATGTCAAATTGTATAAGATGTAATTGTTCTGACGCCGCAATGCTTAAAATAGTTCTGATTGATGAAAACTTAGCTACTGGACTGAAAGTTTCAGAATAATCTACCCCAAACTTTTGACTAACACCACGAGCCACTAATCTGGCCTTAAAGCGTTCTTCTTCGTTTTCTGTAGCACTTTTGATTTGATATACCCACTTTGTGTCAACTACCTTACGGTCCTTGGGTAGATGCACCAATTTCCAAGTTTTATTTTTATCAAGCGAATTAATTTCCTCGTTCATAGATGCTCTCCACTTTTCCGAGTTTTCACAAGTAATTGCTTCCTCAAAAGTCATTGGTAGAAACGATTCAGCTAAAAATGCAAAGCTTTCTTCAATGCAACAGTGAACTTCACTTTGAGCACAATTTGATTTGCCTCTCAAGCGTTCTTTAATAGAAGAAGTTTAAACCCCTACACCGTTTCTTTTACCACTCTGTTGATTTTCTGATTCTGCATTATTTTCATTACCACTAACAGCTTCTTCAAATACATCTTCCAAATCACTAACATCGTCACCAGTACCGCCAGCAGCAGCAAGACCACCAGCATAACCACCAGCATCACCCCCAGCATCACCACCAGCATCACCTCCAGCATCACCACCAGCTTGATTATCATTGCAGTCTATAGAACGCAATATACATTGTGTATTTTCAGCACGACTCAACTTTTGGTTTGAACAACCTGCTGGTTTTGAAACACCAGTGTCTTGAAAAATAACATCTCTACAGATCTCTATAGCATTTCTTTCTGGAAAATAGACTCTGAAACCTTTAACACCATCTTCATATCCGACAAATATTCCTTTCTTTGATTTCTTATCCCATTTGCGACGTTTTTGATGTGGGACGTGAGCAAAAATATCTTCACCAAAAACTCTAAAGCTACTTATCTCGGCCTTTTTCCCAAACCATAGCTCAAAGGGAGTTTTTCCTTTCACTGGACTAGAGCTAGTACAGTTAAGCACAAAAACAGCCGTATTAACTGCCTCAGCCCATAAATTAAGGTCCAAGTTTCTGCCATGAATCATAGTTCTAGCAGCCTCAACTATGGTTCTCATATCCCTCTCTGCGCGACCATTTTGTCCTGGCGTGTAAGGCACAGTCTTTTGATGCAGTACACAATTCTGGGATAAAATGTTTTCAGCCCCTTTATTCGTAAATTCCAAGCCATTATCTGTTTGTATGACTTTCACCTTTGCTCCGGTCTCTGCTTCAACCAAAATCAAAAATTTACCTATTAAAGCTTGTACTTCAGTCTTTTCTTTAATGAAGAAAACTTTTCTGAAGTGCGAAAAGTCATCCTTAAAAAGTAAAAAATACTTCGATCCAGCAATGGAGTTCTTTTGCATTGGACCGCATAGATCTGAATGCACCAACTCTCCCACACAGCTCGCTTTATTTTCACTTTGTTTAAATACTGCCTGATGCTGCTTTCCAAAAACGCAATCTTCACAAAAAAAAGACTCATCATTACCAAAAGGAATATCTCTGGCCTTTAGTATATTTCTTACGTAATTTATACTTTGGTGTGCCAGTCTCTTATGCCAAACACGTAAAGGTGTTTTGTATCCAGCTGCCACATTCGCACACACTCCGTTGTCAGAACCCTTCATCACCTTGATAAGAAGCTTGAATAGTTTTGCCTGTCGAACTCCCACTACAAGCAATGTATTATCCCGGTAAATCTCGCATTTAGTATTATCAGAAAACAGTTTTAAACCTTTGTCTAGCGCACAATTGAGGGAAAATAAATTAAGACGAATTTCTGGAACAAACAAAACATCCGCTAGGTAATTTTCTTCCCATGTAGAGTTGTTATAAGACTGGACATTAATATCCCCTCTGCCAAAAGCATTAATCGTATTCTCATCACCTAACCTAACAACAATAGGTTGCTCAAACTGTTTATAATTTATAAACCACTCCCTTTTGCTGGTCATGTGATCACTGGCACCTGAATCTAGGAACCATGCATCATCACCAGAAACTCCTTCCGCAAGAAAAGCGTCACACACAAACGCACTACCCCGCTTTGCCCTGGAGCCTTCACTTTCTTCCTTGTCTTTGCTTTTGGGGCAGTCCTTCTTCCAGTGTCCCCTTCCCTTGCATATGAAACACTTTCCCGGTTTAACATGCGGCCTGCCTTTATTAGATAGCTTTTTCAAAGAACTTTGCTTGTTTGCAACAAAAGCATTAGTCTCCCCTAAACCAGAAGCATTATTGGACCCCATTCGGGCTTCTAACATTACAAGCCTCGTGGTTAGATTTTCTAGTGTCTGCTGATCGGCATTTGTCGACTCCCATGCACTATAAAAATGGCTATACGAAGGTGGAAGAGTCATTAGAATTTTAGTAATGACCATTGACGATGAAACACCCTCCCCTACATCAGCTAACTGTTGCACAATAGTCTGCAATTTTGATATGTGCAACGCAATATCATCCTGGGGATATTTAACGAGGCTGTAAAACTGCTGCTGTAGCATATGTATACTGGTCTTCGATTTTAGTTCGTATACACTATGAAGTTTATCCCACATGTCTTTTGAGGTCTTACAATTGATAATGTGAAGAAGTGACTGTTGACCTACAGAGGTCACAATTACCCGTTGCGCCTTACTGTCAAAAAGAGACCACAACTGTATTTTAACTGGGAGTTCTTCTACCTTCACGCCTGGAGTAAGTACTGTTGGTTTTAATTCTTCCCCCATTACATACTTCAGTAGGTCAGAAGAACATAAAATAATTTTTATTTGGAACTTCCAAACATTCCACTGGTCACCATTTGTGAGCTTCTCGATCTTCATCTCATCATTTTGGTTCGACATCATAAAAAAAAATTCTTACCAAGATCTTTAAATAAGAAAAAACCTTCACAATTCTGTAGTCCGTACCATATACCAGTCGTCAGCAAAATTCCACTACGTCAAATAATGTTTGCGTCTCAGTATAGCTAAATTTCGATACTTTACTAAATTTACTTTATTAAATTTAATATTCTAACTACACATGTGCACGACTGAACAAAAACCAAACTTTTTTTTCTTTTTGTATTTGCACGCAACTGGGCCCATAACCTGTTGCAATTATAAAGAAAAAAAGACCGTTTGGTTTAAAGCCTCGAGAGGAACTGTATATTACATAAGATGATAAGTTGTTACAATAAGAAAGAACTGTAATGTATTATGTATGTACTTAATTTAAGAGAGTGCTAATAGAATGGTACAGTAGGACAGTTGCATATAATGAATGATTATAAACAAAAGAGCCAATTCAGTTTAGGGATACCATGTTGCAATTTAGTAAAAACATTAGAATAAAATATTAATTCTCAACAATATTATATCTAACAGATTAAAAAAAAATTTACTTCACATAATTATTTGCAATAATTTAAAAGTTATAGGTTTTCGCCCTTTTTAGCGGCTTTCAGTCTTAAATTTATAGCTCCATTTTGATTCTAAGTGTCACATATGTACATATATGTATGTAGTAACTATAGTTCATTGTAATGTAATGTAATTAAATATTTATTTTTTTATAAAAAAATCACAATGTATTAATTCAGGTATACAGAAACCGCTTTTTTCAGTCTTTGTTGCGGATGGGATGAATATGTATTTAAAAAAAGGAATAATTCATATGTTAGTTGGACAGAAAATGAATGCGAAGTTCAAATTAAATTTTTGTTCAAGTTAAGGGAGTTTAACACGAAAAAAATTCAATAATACCTATAATTAAATTGTATCAAATCAAAAAACAGTAAATATCGTTTTTTTTTTTTTTATTACATACATATTTGAGTCCTGAAAAAGATTTTAATCAAGCTCAAAACGACATAGTATGGATGAATTTGGAAAACAAGATATAAGCCCTAAACTACTTCAAAATGTGTTTATATATTTACAACTGAATCTTCTCTATACAAAGAAAAGCTTCATAATAATGTCGTACATTTTTGTATTTTAGAAATTAAAAAATTACATTAAAAATTACAATTTTTTATTTTGTCTTCTTCAGCTTGGGCTTCCATTTTTAACTTTTTCTTTTGATCGTGAAGTTTTTTGATATCGTGTTCTCTTTTTCTTTTAATGTCCACCGCATTCTCTTTTGTTTGTTGTTGCTTCTTTTTTTCTTCTAAATGTCTAATGGATCCACTGTGTGATGCTTTAATATTAGAAATTAAACTTGGTGTGTTATTTCTACATTTGACACTTTTCCAGTATCTTTTACACCATCTAGAACTCGCCGTTGAGCAACAAGAGACTCTTCAAGGAGGTTTTCCACTAAAAGAGACTTGTTAAGAAAAAAACTACTCTCAACGTTTACCAGGCAATAATATTAAAACTATTTTTGTTATTTTCCATAAATCCTTATAATTTTGGTTCTTGCTCAAATTATTGAAATAAAAATGATCAACTCATTGGGTTGTTTCATTCGAAACAAAGTCTTTGTTTTCCTTATAAAAAATTGTTGATGCATCTGTACAGGCATTAACATACTGTTTCTCTGCTCTCTCCACGCATTCATCGTCTATACGATTAGAATCATAGAGATTATGAAGAAGGTTTTGAAATCTCTTATTGCTTTTTAAAATATTTCTGGGGTTTAAACTCGATAAATTCGCTACGAGATCATAACTCAACGGACTTCTTTCTTCCATTTTGGAGACTATAGTAATAATTTATTTGCGGCATTTTAAAATTTCTTTTTCTCCTGTAGTACCTTTTATTTTTTTTTTTTGTAATCAACTTATTGGCCTTAAAACCAATCTTAACGTATTTAACTTCCAATAAATTGGACTCATTAGACAGATCAATCGCCAATAGTTGAGATGCTTTCGTGCAATCGTTAATGATTTTTTTTACTATGCGTGTGATAGTAAGTTTTTTATCAATACAAGTAATTCTTCATATATGTAAGTAAAATACTAAAGGTTTTTCGCCTTGATATTTTGTTAACCCTGGATGGTTATGCATATTTAACGCACACTAAAGTTATGCTTCGTCGAATCGACGAAGTTCACCTTTAAACCTACCTTATTCTTAAATTTCGGTAACCTTGATCATGAAAATTTTAAATAAAGCTCTTAGAAATATTTTTTAAATATTAAATACGATTTTTTAATAATATCGATTTGTTTTCTGCACTTAAAAATAAAATTAAAATTATTAGTTCATTTTGTTACGCAAACAATTATTGCTTTAAAATTAACAAAAAATAATAAAATAATATCACCTTTGGAAATAATTGCAAAAACTTAAAGTATTAATTAATATCAACCGTAAAAACTAAAAAAAAATAAATAAACAAAATAATTTATACAGGAGGCAGAAGCTTCAATTTGGTGTTCAAAACAGATGCTTTTTTGCATTTTTTAGCACCAAGATTTTTTCATGCGTTTTTAAAATTTGGTAAAAATCCACAAATTTGCCTTTTTTTCCAGTAGGTATATTTGTATGTATTTTTTTTTTTTTTTTTTTGATTCCACATTTCTTAGGGTAATTCCCGTGTTTTTGCCCGCAAGGTTCCAACTATGGTCAACTTATGTGACTCCGACAAAAGGTTGACAGAATTAAACTAATTATCCATTGTTACATTTCTCTTTAAACCATGAATTGGTTTTGTTAGTTCTTTCACATAATATTCACCAAAAACCAGGTTCTTAGGATTAACAAAAGCATACAAAAAAATCACACTAAAGTTATCCTTCGTCGTTTCGACGAACATAACTGTAAAAAAAATGTATTTTCATTTATCGCAGGATACCATACGTCCGCTCACTGGTAGAAATCAACACTAACCGGTGTTTTACGAAGATAGAATTAAAATTGATGAATGGTTAAAAAGAAATCATACAACATAAAAAAAGTGTTCGTCGATTCGACGAAGGATAACCATCCAGGGTTAAAAAAGGTTCAAATTCCGATGTAATGTATAAAAAAATGAAAGCTTGGACTCGAAGAACTCGTCTTTAAATTTTTTTTCGAGGTTTTCAACAGGCTGCAGGTATGGCAAAAGATATGAAATAAATAATTTTGAACAGAGATGTCATCTTAACGAAATGTTCGGTCAGAAAAAAGTTTCTTATGTTAAAAAGTGAAAAAGGAGTTCAGCGAATTTTTAAAAAAGCACCTATGGTCATGGATCTATCTTGCGGACTTGATGTGACCACTGACTGCGTACCACCCGTAATAGTTTTTAGAAAAAATTTCTCTGTTCTAATACCCGAAAAGCATAGATGGGAACCCAAATCACTACTCGGTGAACAGGGTATCCGTCTCTACACTGATCGGTCAAAAATAGAAGATTTATGCTATTGAAAAGGCAGCCGAAATTGTTCACAGGGAAAAACTGAACTCGTCAGAGATCAAAGCAATAGCCAGTGAGACTATGAGATCCAAGGCAGTAGCAAAATGTCGAGACATATTGAACAATATTTGCAACTCTAACCAAGTCAAACTCTGCTGGGTTCCTGGACATACCTAGTCTAGTCACTAGTTTAGGTGTTATCTCTGTTATAGGGGATCACAATGGACCAATAGGCCCTCCGTGTACGCAACAGCGTTGGAGCTGGGCACGTCCCTCCTAACCTACCCTAACCTATTATCACCATCCTCTACCCACGTTTCTATCATTACTACAACTTCTCATTCTTTGATTCCTTCCCAGAACTCTTTTTCTTTATTTGCTAGCCCCGCAATATTCCAGAACCCTATCTTCTGAATCTTCTCTCCTTATTTTATCTGTCTTTTCTTCTTCTCTTATTAGTTTTTTGACGCCATTTGCTCTTCTATTTCTCCTTCACCTTCTTGCTATTCGCTAATTCCTATTTCCCTCTGCAATTGTTCCTCCTGTTCTCCCTCTCTAGTCATTATTTTCCGTATGACCTCCCTTTTTTCATCCCAAACCCATGTCCCCCATTTACTATTAGTTTCCCATATCTTATCCTGACCCTTTTCTCTTCTCTTTTTCTGCTCGCTCCTTTATCAGACATTGCATTTTTCTGTCTTTCCACATTCTTAGGTTCATTTTTTTTCTCATCACCTCTGCTTTCCCTGTTAGTGTTTCCATCTTTACAGCTATCATACCTTCTTTCCTGTCTGCTCCTCTCCTTCTGACCTTCTTCGCTACCTCTAACCTTGATCGTACGCCTATCCTTTCAAATATTCTTTGTACCGTTTCTTTTATTGTGCCTTTCATCTCCGAGTTTTTAATTATTATATTACGCCGTCTTTTTTCTTTTTCTTGCCTTTCTATCTTTACTTTCATTTCTTTCATCCTCTCCGCTAGGTGTTCTTTCCTCTCTCCCTCACTTATTTTACATATCCCTTCTTGACTTTCCGCTTCAAACTTCTTTATACTCCCTTCAATCTCCCGTACGTTTTGTTCTCCCATCTCCAATTCTTCTAAACTCTTACCTCAACCTTCAGTTCTCCTCTCTCCTTTTCCCCTCTTCTTATTTCTACTCTTATCTTTCCCAGTTCCTCCTTCATATCCACTCTCATCTTTTTCATCCCTTGCTTCACTTCCTGTATCTCATGCCTGAATTCATTTCTTATCTCCCTTAGTATCCTCTCTAAATTCGATTTCTCTCCCTCTTCCTTCTGAGGTGATCTCGGAACTTTCTTACTTGCCTGAACTATTTCTATTTCTTCTCCGTTTCCTGCTCCACTCCGTCTGTATGTTCCCTTTTCCTTTTTCATAGATCACTTTTATCTCCCATCGATCCCGTGCTCATAGTTCTATCCTTTGATAGTCTTTCCAAGTTTGTAGGCCTTCCTCTCCTCTTTGATTCTTCCTCGTTATTTTTATTGCTGATTATTATTTATTAATTGAAATCATTTAAATTCTCAATCACTCGAATAATAATAATTGATATCTAATAAAAAAAAAGTTCATGTTCAACTGATGTACAAGTGTTTTTTTCATATTCGTCATACTTGACCTATATAATACGACTGGGTGAATCATCAAGCTTACCAAGCCGTTTCATATTAAACTTACAAAAAAAAAATTCAATAAAATCGAAAAAAAAAAACACAAAAGCACCTTTGTGGTTCACGTAAATAAACAAAAAATCACAATTCGTTTCTTCATGGCAAAATGTAGGTATTTTAAAAATACCATAATAACTTATTGAATATTGTAGACAAAAATATTCTCCTCTTAATTCTAATCGTATAATATAAAAGATTTTTAAAGAAACTTACCTGTTGAGCAACAGGATCTAAAATACTTTCAATGGTTTTTGTATGGAAGACTGGCATGATGTTGTCGTTGTTGTTATTGTTGTTACTACTGTGTTCTTCTTCTTCTCTTTGTTTTTGTTTATCTTTTAATAGTCCTTACACTTTCTAAATAAATAAATAAATGAAAACTCACTTATAAATGGAAGAAGTAATAAAATCAATTTAAATTGCATGTACGCACGCGAAGAGATACAAAAATATCTAACTCTAGCTGCCTTGCGCCCTTCATAAAATCAAAAGAAAAAATATACAACAGATTTGATATGCTGTTGGAAAAGTAATAACAAGGGCTCGCGCTTCTTAAAATATCTATGAATGTGTGCTACCTTCCGCATTTGCGTATCTACATACATATTAAATGTATGTACTTGTACTGAGGGAAAAATTATAAAATTTTCTATCCGCTGATTGACGGAACTAAAAATACTGCAGTCAAGTTAAGACTTTCTTATGTGGGAGAAAACATTGACGAATTGAATTAATAAGTTCAAGTTGCAAAATTGATGTAAACGAGGAGGCGGATACCTATACCGAACCTCAATCACTATATTAAGAAAAAATATAAAAATTTTAATACTCACGCCCACACTCGGAATTCTAAATTTATGTAGGGAATTGGCTTTTTGAAAAGATTTGCGATTCAAAGCTGTCGATGCTGGTTTGAAAGGAATTTGATTTCATTTTTTTTTAAGTAGAGTTGATATGTTCAAATAAAGAAAAGTTACAAGTGTGAGAATTTGTTGTTTAAAATCATTAAACATTTAAAGACGCTGTACCTCAAAACAAAAATCCAAAATAGGTGTAACAAGTGGTTTCTTAAAATTCAGAGTTAAGAAGTTTGTTTTTTTTTTACTTGGTCTATAGGGAAAGTTTTGGTTTTGTGTAAAAAAAAAATCGAGGTTAAAATCAAAATAAACACGACCATGGTGGAAAGGTCAGAAAAATTGGATTTCGGCAAATCGTCCGTTAGTGTGTGCGTTTACTTTCGTTTCTGCTGGAGCCTAAACGGGTGGAATGATTTCCTTTAAATTTAGTACAGAGCATTTTTATGTGACTCGAACTTTTGCTATAGCTTATCTGAAATTAATAGCGTTCAAACAGCGATTCTGGTTTTTAAAATTTTCTCGAAAGCGGCTCTAACGATTTTGATTAAAATTCGTACCTCTTATGGCCAAAGTACAAAATTGTAAGAAAACTGCATTACGGAAATAGGGTTTCCACGTTTTTTGAGAAAATTGACATATATGTAGATTTTTAATGACTTAAATGATTTTGTTATAATTTTGCAATCTAGTGCTTTTAAATATTTGTTAAACAAGTTGAGGGTACAATGAAGTTGAAATTCTAAGAAACACCATGCTTCCTAAGCGGTTTGGGAAATGCCACTTGCCTGGACGTTTCAATACGACAAAAAAACCCCAAGCACGAGTCGAGGTTTGCCACAAACTGGATTTCTAAGAAAAACATCAAGGTATTGCAATGGTCAGCGCTTTCTCCATCCCTAAACCCAAAAAAGAACTTGGGGGAGATATTAAAAAAATGAATTGGATGCCAAATTTTTAAGCGGAAGGCCGATCTTTATGTTGAAATTCAAAGGTAGTGGAATGACATACCAGAAATTATTATTAATAACCTAATTGCTTTTATACCTAGAAGGTGTGCAGATGTTATAAAAATTAAAAAGTATGCACTGAATTGTTAGCATTCTCTTGCATAAATGTAAGAAAATTGCAAGACATGGTTCAAAGTTGCAAATTTTTTGCAAAGCATATCAAACCGATTTTTTAAGTCTTTTTCTATCTTTTGTTTGTTTAAGTGAATAATTTTTTTTTCTTCAGTGATAAATTGTTATAAATAAAGTTTTCAAAACTGTTCAAAGAAGTTTGTTGTTTGCTTTTTTAGACAATTTTTATGAGATGGAAAGATCTGGTGGTTTAAGTTGCAAATGTTTTGCACAGCACTTTGCAAAACGCCACAAACACATTGACAAGATACTTTAATGAGTCGATTTTTTTTAATTGCAAGCAGATATTTTTTGTATAAATACTGGGTCGAATGAGTCAATTATATTATGTACTAGCTGACCCGCCCCGGCTTCGCACGGGCTTGCAAACCCAATTATCGTACAAAATTTAAAAAAGAAAATATAAATAAATAATATTACAGTGTTCTTTGTTAGGCAGGTAATGACAATCACCCCAATGATTAAATCTCTCAGCATATTTCATATTCGGAACTCTAGAATCTGTGAATCCAAGCACTACTCGCTATGCATACATTTATTTTACTTTTATATTCGCACCAAAAGTGTTGCGGTTCGAAAAAAAAAAATTTATTTGGTACGCAAGTGCCACACAGGCATACTCCACAATTAGAATTTCAAGTTGAAATTGAAAGAGAATGATAAAACTTATTGATTTGAACAGTTCTTCTTTAAAATCGGTGGTTATTCTTTTCAATTCGTTCCAACCGCGATCCAGCCCCTGGCAATGGGGTTAGCTATATGTAAGGTACCATCTTCCTTCAGCACAGAGTGTTTAAGGGTTCATTCATGAATTTTGTTTTTCGCTTGACGTATAGTCTATATAAAGGTCTATAGACAATAAATCAATGTAGGTAGGTATTCCTTTATCGCTTCAACTTTTCTGGGAAACTCTTATTTATGACTCAAGCTTTTTTTTGCTACTGTTAAGCATGGTTTATATCGCACAAAGTACGTTTTGATTCTCTGACCAAAAATGGAACTTTTCGCATCAGCTGTGAGTCTTAAAATAAACATCACTCATCGTTCGGATGATTCACACAGATCAATAGACTAAATTAGGCAAATGATTTTCTTGACACATAAACTGTGTAGGTTACATTCTTTCCATTTTAATATTCTCAATAAATTTGAATATAAAAAGAAACTTACTTTTTTCCCAATCAACCAATTTTTCTTTAATTTCGATAAACTAACTTATTCAATTAAGGACTCAAAAAGAATTTCATGGCTTTTTGATTGATTTTAAAAGTAATTCATTTTCGTGTGGGGCTCGAGTTCGAGCTGAGGCGCTTGAAATATGTCTACCAGCTATGAATACTGAACATATTTTCTTCCTAATTTGCAAAACAGGATGTGGGCGTGCCCTTTAACGAAAATAAATTTAGCGGATAAACAAATGAAATCATATTCCTTATCAAAATTTGTGTAGTTTACTAAAAATAAATGTTACCTCACTTTTATATAAAAAAAAGAAAACAAAATTTCAGAAATGTTTACAATTTCTACCCACTGCTGCACACACGAACATAAGACCACAAATATTAAAATTAGCGCTGTATAAATTTTATTAGTTAATAACAAATAAATTTTAAACAAATCACTGATTCAACACTTCCATAAAACTTAAAAAATACTAATAAACCGTCCGAGATCAAAATAAACGAACAAATTTTACAAAGTTAAAAAAAAAATACAAAAACAAACAAAAAAATTCGAGCAAAATTTAATGACCAGAAGGAGCTGAGATGAACTAAAAAGTAAAAAACAAATAAAATAATGGCCGCGTCCAATACTATTTAGCCCTTTGAAGAAAATTCCCCTAATTGGGCTTTTCCACCAGCCGTCAGTTTCAAACAAGCAAAAAAAATAGGAAACAATAATGGCCGCGTCCAATACTATTTAGCCCTTTGAAGAAAATTCCCCTAATTGGGCTTTTCCACCAGCCGTCAGTTTCAAACAAGCAAAAAAAATAGGAAACAGCTGGTCTGAACCACTGATCTCTATAAAGAGACTGATCTCTATAATAGAGATCAGTGGTCTGAACTGAATAAAAGTTAAATAAACGCCAAATATTTTTAGAATACAGTACTTGTTTGTTTAACCATAAAAACGTATAAAACGATGGTTATTTAATGGCCAATTTTACAAAAATCAATTTCAGTAACTTATCAGGCTTATTTATATACAAAATCACAGAAAATATTAAAAATCCACATTGCACTGAAAAGAGCATTTGTTTACATTTCTCCAAGTTCGATTTCACATGTATTGTTTTTGTTGTTTTGAACTGTCAAAAATAGAAAGAGAAAAGACAAAGATAGTTTTTGGAAAATCCCAATTCTGAAGTTCTCCCATACGTCGTGACACAAGCAACAAAAAAAAACTTGTTGGAGAAAACAAACACCTTTTCAAAGTCTCGACTGCAGTGAACAATGCGATTTGTCGTTGTATATGTAAGTTTGTTTATTTGTTTGTATTGCATTGTTTTCCCCCCAAATGGAACTGTCAAATTAGAAAGAGATAGTTTTGGGATGTTTATATTGCATTGTTTTCCCTCCAAATAGAACTGTCAAATTAGAAAGAGATAGTTTTGGGAAAAGCCCAATTGGATTTTTCCACCAGCCGTCAGTTTCAAACAAGCAAAAAAAAAATAGGAAACAGCTGCTGAACTTGGAGACAGGTAAACAAACGCAAATTATTTTTACAATTTAATGCTTTTTTGTTTTCCAATAAAAACGTATAAAACGATGGTTATAACGCCAATTTAACAATTTCAATTATGTATAACGTAAGAGGACCTAAATAAGAACTCAAAACCGTTTTAATCATTCCAATGAAGCAAATAGTTTTGAAATAACAGCATTTTTTATGTAGCTCTTACAAGAATTTCAATAGAAAATCATACGAAATTTGTTTGACGGTTACATAGAAAATGCTGTAACTACAAAACTACTTGCTTCATTGGGATGATTGAAACGGTTTTGAGTTCTTACGTAGGTCCTCTTACGTTACACAAAATCCATTTTCAATTCTATCAAAAATTTAAAAAAATTTCTATCTAAAAGTAATTCCGCCGTTGTTCAATTTTCAAAAATCATGGCAGAATTACTTTTAGATAGAAATTTTTTTAAATTTTTTATTGAATTGAAGATGAATTATGTATAACGTAAGAGGACCTAAATAAGAACTCAAAACCGTTTTAATCATTCCAATGAAGCAAGCACCTACCCCAAATCCTATAGTGACATGCCCAAGCAGGTGGGTTGCTTGTACGCCGTAATGCTGGATGCTAGCACTGTATTTATGTAAGCAAGCAAAAAAGCATAGAAGTGAGAAGCACTTAATTTCGCGTACGCTGTCGGGTCTTTAGACAGCCTCTTCATCAAACTGCGTTAAATCGCATAAGGTGCGCAAGTCTTCAAGTGATAAATCACTTTTGTGTGCAATTGAATTCGATGATTGATTTTCACTTGTACTAGGACCCAGGGGCCTATTTCACAGAACATACATCACAGAAATGTATGTGACGTAAAATAGGCCCCATATGAGTGGTCGTAAATTTTATTTTTTTTTAAATTATGCGTTTTCTAAGTTGAGGCATAGTTTTACTAAAAATTCAAAATTTACAATGAGCCAAATTTGGCGACTACTCTAAGGTACATACATTCATACAATGTATGTGATGTATGTTCCGTGAAATAGGCCCCTGGTGTTGTACCTGTTGATGGAGCTTCGCTTTGCTGTTTACGACTGCATCCCGATGCTCGAGAGCCATTTCGGCCATCCGTTTCAGACAAATCTCCATCGCCAGCACCTCCACTTCCCTGTGAGAAATCCGTATTTCCACAAACGTTGCGTTTTCATCATCTACCGTTTCATCGCCAGATTCATTATCGGTATAGTGCAGCGAATAGAAAATAAGAGAACCACTCTAGTGCATCCACATAATCTGTCCAGTGTCTTACAATAAGAAGCCGAGACAAATTGCTCGTAAGGGACCTCAATGGTGGTGATGAGTTTAAGGTCCTGCAGAGATCGTAGTTGCATACTTCCATCAGCACACACTACACAAAGAGCACACAAATTTAGCTTATCAGCAAGAATATTTTTTATATTTTACAAATCAAAAGGTATAACTTACCTTACAATCGCCATCTTTGTGTTCAGACATTTTTATTTTGTATGTAAATTGTAAAACGAAAATTGATTAACGTCGGTTTTGACGTTTCTATACAATTTATCGATAACTTAACCAAAGTTGTATTTGGTAGCACAGTTTTTATCTTGTCCAAGAGTTTAGCACCGAGAATTCTAGGCGTGTTTTTTTGCAAGCCCGGGGGTTATTGGACGAAAAAAACGACGACGGGGCTTAATGAAAAACTTGGCAGCACCGTGTAATGTGCAGTGACATTTCGAAATCAGCTGACAGATTGACAGTGACAGAAGAATTTGAATTAAAAAAAAAATAATTCCTTAAATAATTTTGACCAGAAAATTGGTTATTTTATTAAGAATAACTCGAAATTAATTTAATTATCTTTGCCGTGTATTCGAAAGTCTAAAAGTAGTACAAAAAAAATGTTGAGTAACAAAAATTTAGGCTTCTACAAGAAGGTGTTGTCCAAAGGACTTGGATAAAATGAGCAAAACTTTTGGATTCCCCGTAGGAGCTGCAACTTTAACTGAAGAAGTTAGTATTGATGTAGGATCCCATATCGCAGTAGATTTCGCCGGCTGAATGCTTAAATGCCCCATATACAAAAAAATTATTCCTCAGAAAACGAATTTTAAGGTTTGAAACATAATTTCGTAATTTTGCATTTGAAAATTTCGACCTTTGAATTTTTATATACATGAATGGAATATTTCTTTTTTTAAATTTGAAGTCCTAGGGTTAAAAACATTTATGGTTATTAAAAAAAAAAATAAAAGTTTAGAAAAAGTCAAAAATGGATATAGAACCCTTTCCATACGAATGTTAAATCTATGAAAACCAAACTGCAAATTTCCTATGGATATAGAACCTTTATGCTTTTAACATTGGGAATTCAACGATAGCAAAAATAATAATAAAATATAAAATTTCTAGCACTTCTAATTTATTAAAATCTATTTGTAGTGATAAAAATATAAAACAAAAAGGAATATTAATATAATGGCTTAGCCCTTCCCTATATTACATTGGCTTAATTTTAAGTCGATAAAAAAAGTATGAAAAATGACAAAGTATTTTCACACTTTACAATTAAAAATACCCAACTTGAACTTTGGTTCTTAAAATTTCCTAGAAAAATACATTCAATTTTATTCGGAATTGGTTTAAAAAATACTTCAGCATTCATAGGATTAAGTTTTAGTATTTTTTCACAGTTTTTCAAATTAATTATTTTTGGTTTTTACCTTTTTTGTTTTTATCCATTTTAGTAAAAACAAAAAAAAAATGCTTGAATATTATCGATAAAAACCTTATTTAGAATACTCTAAATGCATTTATATAGTTTGTGAACCTGAAGATATAGAAATAGTCTTATTAAAAATATTTTTTTCCCCTTATTTTTACCTGGTTTTAATTTTTTTTTAAATTTTAAAAAAAAAAAAATTATTATGGCCTTTTTTGAGAAATTATCCTTATAAACACAGCAGATATTACTTAATCAGCCCTGAAAACTATCAAAACCAGAATTGAAGCGTCGAAAAATAATCAATAAATATTTAATTAATTATAGACAGCATTTACTTCTATTTATACTTTTCCAGCTGATTGCACTTTTGTCCATGGATATAGGGCACATAAGCAGGAAAAATGTCACTTGGTTTCAATAGATTGTGAGAGGTTACATGTTCTATATGCCATCTCATGTGGATATGGGGCAATTAAGCATTGAAAATATATTTGAGTGATGTTTGATCTATATCCATTGCCCATTGCAATGAGGAATTTAAGCATTAAGCGTCTGTTTTTAAAACTTTAATAGAAAAACTGCCCCACCTCGTACAAATTTTGGATATGCGGCAAATAAGCACGAACAGAACCGAAAATATGTGGTCTATGGAGCAAAACTGGTTTCTGTAACTTTATTAATAATAGAGATAGAGCAACGGGAATAGCACCAAACGAAAGAGAACATACGAATTAGTATAACTGCATCTTTAACTCAGTTTCCCGAAAAAGTGGTCTGTGGGGCATTTAAGCATTCAGCCGGCGATTTATAAAAGGTATACACTCTGACAACATAGAAATTATCCTACTTCATTTACTAAATTTCTTTTTGGTGAACGCTTCAGTGGAGGCAAGATCTTGTTAAAGCTGGATTAATGGGTCGTAAATCTGGAAAGGTATGATTTTTGTACGAATGAAAATCTAAGGGCGGTCGAGAGGTCAATCAGGAAGCTCTCGAAATCATCAAACAATAGCAGTGTTGAAGATATAGAATTGCGTATGGTTTCTCGATTTATCTACGAAGCTGTTCTCTGTTTGGGAGAGGAAATTCTCGATAGCCCATTGGAAGGTGATATCGGTGCTGTATTTGGTTTGGGATTCCCACCATTCACCGGTGGTCCATTCCGTTAGGTTGATCAATATTCAGCATCAAAATTAGTCAACAAAATGCAATCATATTCTGATTTATATAATGCACCTTTCAAACCAGCTCAAACTTTATTAGATATGGCTAATGGTCCATCAAAGAAATTTAATATAGAAAAAAACAGCTTCGAAATTGTAAGGTATATTTAAAAAATCAATAATACCTACTGATGGTTCTAAATATAAAGGCAAGCGAAAGAAGATATATCGAAATTAAGTGCACTTAAAAAGTTATAATTTATGTAAAAAAAAAAATATAATACACAACCTTGCATTTAATGTATTTATTTCTAAAAACGAAATCATAAATATATGTCTTAACGTTATGTTTATAAGAAAATAAAATCATTTTTTATCTAAAAAAAATAACTGGTGGTCCTAAGAAGTTCAATGCGAAGCATGTAGATTCCTATTAGTTTTTTTTTCCTCGGCATTTTTTATGTAGCTCTTACAAGAATTTCAATAGTTCTATATCTTCAACACTGCTATTGTTTGATGATTTCGAGAGCTTCCTGATTGACCTCTCGACCGTCCTTAGATTTTCATTCGTACAAAAATCATACCTTTCCAGATTTACGACCCATTAATCCAGCTTTAACAAGATCTTGCCTCCACTGAAGCGTTCACCAAAAAGAAATTTAGTAAATGAAGTAGGATAATTTCTATGTTGTCAGAGTGTATACCTTTTATAAATCTACTGCGATATGGGATCCTACATCAATACTAACTTCTTCAGTTAAAGTTGCAGCTCCTACGGGGAATCCAAAAGTTTTGCTCATTTTATCCAAGTCCTTTGGACAACACCTTCTTGTAGAAGCCTAAATTTTTGTTACTCAACATTTTTTTTGTACTACTTTTAGACTTTCGAATACACGGCAAAGATAATTAAATTAATTTCGAGTTATTCTTAATAAAATAACCAATTTTCTGGTCAAAATTATTTAAGGAATTATTTTTTTTTTAATTCAAATTCTTCTGTCACTGTCAATCTGTCAGCTGATTTCGAAATGTCACTGCACATTACACGGTGCTGCCAAGTTTTTCATTAAGCCCCGTCGTCGTTTTTTTCGTCCAATAACCCCCGGGCTTGCAAAAAAACACGCCTTGTGTTACCGGCATGAATTGCATACATGTTATCTATAGTTTGTATGAAAACTCCATGTTTTTTACTGTCATGGCGTCGCTAATCCCCGCTGTCGTTTTTTTCAACCAATTCCCCCCGGGCTTGCAAAAAAACTCGCCTGTTATCAACTATATTATCGATAGCATATAGTTATCGATAGCAAAACGCTTTCGATAGTCTATTGATGTTGGCCCATCACTACCTTGTAGAATGTAGAAAAGAGAATTTTATTCTCAGAGCAATTTCCGTCAATTCTCCTCGTCGCGAATTTTGCTTTCGTAGAATATTTTTTTTAGTTTTTTTATTATAACATTTTATAATTTCCTACAACCACAACTAGCAGCACACACAAATTGTAGAAAAATTAAAATAAAATAAATTTAAAAAAAGTTTAAGAAGAACATTTCAATCCTTAAGTTTCTGTGTTTCGGCATACAAAAAAAAAGAATTATTTATCGCCTCCAGCGCTCGCTTAAAGTACGTGGAATACCAGAAATCAGAAAGAAGGCACAAAATGGGTTTGACCATTTCGAGCCTCCTCACCCGCCTATTTGGTAAAAAACAAATGAGGATACTGATGGGTAAGTTTTATGGATGGATAAATCTTAATCCACCTGGTGGATAGTGCACAGTTTTGATTCTCCCCATACTCCTCCAGCTCGGAGCTGCTTTGTTTTCTTTATCATAATTCAATAAAAAAAAAACCAACATTCGCCTTCTTCACCTCATTCGTTGCACATACATTTCCCTTCCATGTGAATATCATCGACCTATAGTCGTCGTAGTTGGATGTCGTCGTTGTTCCTCACTGAAAACAATAACAACAACAAAACGTACGTGGTAGAAAATTATTATTATTTGTACCTTCGACTTCGATAACTCTAATCAAGTTGCTGCTTGCTGCGTCGTCGTCGTGAATACAAAAATTAAATTTATCAAAATAAAATTCTGATGACTAATTGCTTGTTCTGGAACGGGAAGTTGAGAGGGTTTCATTCACATCACAGTTACACAAAGTTTCCGAGTTCCCAGTCATATCTCTTCAATTAGAAGATTTTCCTTTTATGTAGGTATAATGTTTTGGGTTTTACCTAGTTGATTTTTTTATTTTACAACATACTCGACAACAGCATTTGACAATTAGAGGTTCTATCATGCACAACCAAAAAAAAAATCTGACTAAACAAACAGATAGTATGGAAATGTTTTTTGAAAGCTTGCCGGCAGCCATCACACCATATATAGTTTAAACATGTTAGGTACTCAACATAAACCCCCTTTTTGGAGATTTTAATTTTGTTTGCTAAACGGAAAAGTCGATCTTTGATATCATTTTTTGCTTGCTACACAGCGTTAATGTGGTTTAAAAAAAAAAAAATACCAAATTGTCGCATTGCCCATAGAAGTCTTAATAAATTGGATATAGCTACTTGCTGACCAAAAGTTGTATAGGCTTAGGGCCAGTTTCACAGTGAAGTAAGTGTCACTTAAGTGCCAAATATGGAAAACTAATTTCACAGTGTAAACTTATCGGAATAAATGACACTTAAGTCTCCCATGATGGCCACTTAAGTTCCACTTACTCAGGCAGTAAAACTGAGGCTAAAGTGCCAAAATGGGGAAATTAAGTGCCACTTATTTTGTTAAGTGTGGACTGTGAAACTGGTCCTTAGTTCATTATCGTCCGATTATCTTGACAATTAAAAACAATGTAAGTCAGTTGTCGTCCCGAGAAACCATACCATCATTATTGTGTATTGTATCAGGCTTCAATTTTCCGCTATCCCCGACTTCTTCAGGGTTCTTAGACATTTTTGTGAGACTACTTCAATAATTTAACATTGAAAAAAAAAAAAAATTAAAAATGATAACTAACAAATTCAAAAGACAAACTAAACCACAGTGTAGGCAGATACATATTTATTTATTGATTCATATTATGTTAACCCAGTGGCGGGTGCATTTCGATTCCGGATATCAATCTCATGCTAATGTTTATCAGCCTAGAATATTTTATTTATGATGACCAATAAAAAGTTCATTTAACAAAAAAAAACCAGGATTCTTAAGGATAGCTAAAATGTTAAATAAAGGGTGTTTTTTTAGACGTGTGGTGTTCAAGAAGAAATAAAACGAATATAATTTAATGTTATTGCCAAGAATATAGCTTTATTATAAAGATAAGGGTTAAAAATGTTTTAAAAATGATTTCGGGCAAGTGGCCGCCGCGGCTGGCTCGAATAAACTCCAGTCGAGAAGCCCAAGAGGCCCCAACTCTAATTGTTGCGCGCAATGGCGGATGGACTCATTCGGGTCTTCTTCGATATTCTGCTCCATAGCAGCAATAGCGTCTTCGGTGCGTACTGTACGGCGTCTCTGAGGATGCGCATTATCTACTAGAGTAAACGTGGTGCGAAACCGATCCATGGTTGCTCAAATTACTCTTCTGGGCGATTATGTCGACCGAATATTAGACGCAGCGCGCGATGCGTCGCGCGAACCGAACCATTATTTTGGTAATAAATTTGCACGATTTGCAAACTTTGTTTAGGAGTAAGTCTATTCATTGGTCGCGTTCGGGGATCAATCCAAAGCTATCCGGATAGGTTTGTGTTGTTGTAATCTCTTGTGACAAAACAGCTGATGCAACAACCAAACGTATCCGAAAATTTTTGGGATAGGTTGACACCCATTGGATAGATCCTCGAACGCGAGGATTATGAAATGGCAAACCAAACATAAATCAAGTGACAGCTGTCCAAAAGACCAACTCCGAAAAAAGTATTGCCAGATTGAAAACCACACGTTTTATTTTGTGTTTTATTTTTAATTAAAATATACCTAGATTCATTAATCGTCGATGTCCTCTGAATACTTTGCACTAGATTGTATTTTTACTTTCGATATATCGCACCCTTAGAATGAAAGTGACCTAACTTAAAATTTCTGTAACTTCTGATTTTTCAATAAACTGACCTTTAAAAGCGAAACGAACTCTAAAACCTGGTTGTAAAAAAGATGCCGAATTTTTGAGTTAGGTTGGTTTTATTGTAAGGGTGCGATATGTACATTATGTGAATGAGTACTGAAACTGGTGATATGCCAGGTCATGACCACTCAGAATTTAGTAACTTGTCTGTACCGCATCATAACGGTTTTCGAGTAACGGCTATTTTTTTTAAATTTAAAAAACCCCTTTGACCCAGTTTTTTTGGTCACCTTGTCCATAATTGATTTTTGTTTTTTTTTTTTTAATATTTACACTAAAATGTTGCCTAATAATGAAATCATTTTTTTGCATTAAAATATTTAAAATTTCATGACGCTTTGATCAAATCTATTTTTTTACTTCATTTTTCAAAAGAGCACACTGAAAAAAAATCGTATGACTTAGAACTGGTTTTTACTTCTAAAAATTGGCCACGTTTTTGAAGGTTCTTAAAAGGTATAAAACTTGCCAATATTAGACTTAAATCAAAAGTTATAACCATTTCAACTCAATAAAACAGCGTTCTAAAATAAATAAAAATAAATCTTTTTTTAAATAATAGCTGATTTATTAATTTTTATTTTATATTTTTACGTTTAGCTTAAATTTTGTCTTACTTAATTTACAAAAATTGTTCAAAATGGTCCTCTCCTGCACTTGTACAAGCCTGACAACGTCTACTAAATTCTGAGTGGTCATGACCTGGCATATCACCTGTTTCAGTTTGGACCATCATTTATGGGACACCCTGTATAGGGCAAGTTTTGGATTCGTAAAAGAAATCGAAAAACTTGGTGTCCCAATTCGGTCAGACTGTCTGACTACAGCCTAAATGGATAGTTCGATTTTCTTAAAAGTATCTTGCGTTTATGGACATCCCTCCGACAAGTTTTTTTTTAATATATGGTTACTACCAAAATAACAGTAATAACCATATATTTATTTTAAGCATTTTTTTTATAATCTTATTTTTCTAGAAAAATCCTCTAAAGATTTTTACATTAACCATTTGTTGGTACCTCTATTAGAAGAATTTTTTTAATCAGGCACCAGGAAGACTAAGAGGTTGATCACACCAAAAATATAAATTTTAAAAAAGAACCAAATTTTTCTATTTTTACAAGTCAGTCGTGAAAAGTAGTTAAATCTAAAAGTTATAATTTTATGAAGAATTAATATCTAATATTTTAACATTTAAAATCAGTTAACATTTCAAATCAGATCTTAGAAGGCTTTTCCCATTTTGATATAAAAACGACAACAGGATTAGAGATGCCATCACTGAAAAAAATGGAGTTTTCTTACGAACTATCGATAACAAGTATGTAATTCACGCCGGTAATACAGTTTTTCGGCGCGCTTAAGTTAAGCCCCGAGAATTCTCTGGGATTAGCTAACCCCCAGGGGATTAGTTGTTGTTGCATTTAACATGTAGATTGTTTAGCACCGACGTCGTGTTTTTCATCCAATCCCCCCGGGCTTGCAAAAATACACGCCTGATAATACATTAGAGATATTACATGCCAAGTTTCAAAATTCGTCACTCTCGTGCAAAAAACTAATTGTTTGTACAGAAAACCGGTTGTCTACAATTTAATTAAAAGGAAATGACCCGCAATGGGCCCAGTGCGTACATAGATGAGTTCGATACCAAATGAAAGCTAACGTTGAGCACAATGTATTTGCTATATATTTTCCATACCGGCGCTGAAAGTTTCGAGATATTTAAGCTTGAAGTTGACAATTCAAAGTAAAAAAAATCAGCTTGAAGTTCACAATTCAAAGTAAAAAAAATCAGCTTTTTTGCAAACAAATAGAGCATAATTTCCGAAGTTGGTATCAAATAAAAGATTACAAAAATATCTTTAAAATAAGTCAAAAACTCTGAAACAAAATATCGAAGTTGATTTGCGGATATGATTGGAAATCCAATATTCAGAATTCAAATACTTACTTCAAGAACTCAAGTGTCACATCGAAACTGGAATAACTACTTTTTAATGTGATTCTGAAAATAATATTTCTGAGGGTAAGTTAATATTATCTATAAAAAAGCATATTTACAAAAAATGGATATATACAAAATTCACATTTTTTTAAATGGTTTCCTCTTTTTTAATAGCCAATAGGATATATAAAAGCAAGCATTTAACGAACTTATCATTCAAAAGTCATGATCGCCTACCTCATTATATATATTGAAGATTCATGTTTTCATCAGGATTCAAAAATCAAGAATCAATGCTTCAAGTTGCTCAAATTAAGTCTTCAAGATTTGAACTTCCAGAATTCAAGTGTCAAGAATCAAAAAAACAACCTTCAAGATTCAAGAAAACGCCACAACTACGTACTCAACGTAGACAGTGATTCGGTGATGAGAAATTGGGATGAAAAGGTAAGCTTGGTAAAAGGGAGAGTTTGAACACCGGCCACATTCCCAAGGTAGGGTGGTTTAACCCATACTGAATACACCGCAACGCCCTCTAGTGGTAACGTCAGTTAGATTTTCAATCAAATTAGTTTTTGTATAATTAAAATTCTTTTGGCATGATATAATCAGCCTTATTGTGAGTTTCACCCGAAAAATATTTCACCTTATTTATTTATTTATTTATAAAGACTAACATAGTAATCTTAAATTGTTAGGTTAGTACAAGATTTTAGAGAGCACAGGCTGCACAGGCTTTCGGCTCGCTGTTATAAATTTGAAATGTTGAGCAAGTTTACAATTTAAAATTAAGTTTTAAAATTATTTTTTGGATAGTTTCTAGATTTTGTGAATTAATATTTGTAAGTAGTTCGTAAATGTTTTGATTATTGTTAGATAAAAGACGGTTTATGTGGGCTAGGAGTGTGATGTCTATTGTTTCATTACAAGTAGAGCAGATCGGAGGATTTTCCCTTTTCAGAAGATGTTGATGAGTCAGAGAAGTGTGGCCTAAGCGCAGACGAACAAAATTGGTAATTGTTTCTTTCTGTGTGACAATTGGGTATATAGGTTGTGTTTTGTTCTTGTTGATACCAGAGTAGTGATGAGTATAGGTCAACCACCTCTGCCTCTGGATGGTTTTGATTTTTGATTTTATCTTTCTTAAAAGATCCGACTCACTAAACGTGTTGAACAGAATCGTTGGTGATTTACTAACAGAATAAGCATCTTTATCTGCGTATTCGTTACCCATAATGCCTATATGAGCAGGAACCCACATAATTTTAGTTTTTTGTGCTATCTTTTTTATTTATTAACAGAACTAAATTGCTAGTTATTCAATTACAATTTTATAAACATACATAGGTGTGAAAAGATATTATTTAATTAATTAATTGCAAATGAAAAAATGTTGATTTAAATTTACAAGAATTAGTTATTGATTTATCAAACAAATTGTTAAACTTATTGTAGATATTAAATAATTTAAACATTTTATTTAATGGAGAGAATTGTTCATAATTGGTACGATAGCTTGGGATGTGTATGCTGTCCGGTATGTACCTTAAGTTTCTTTGAGGAATATTAAAGTTAATACTAGACAGAAGGTGCAAAGAGTCTATTGTACCGTTGATTATTTTTACAATGAACACGAAACATAGATAGGAACGTCTGTTCTCAAGACTAGGTAAGTCAATAAGTCTAAGCCTGTTCTCGTAAGGTGGGAGATCATAAGGATTGTTCCAACCTAGTCCTCTGAGTGCAAATCTAAGAAATCGCCTTTGTACCTGTTCAAGCCTATTTTTATGGCATTCATAGTGTGGTGACCAAACTTGACAGGCATATTCTGAAATGGGACGAACAAAAGATATAAACAGTTGTTTTGTAACGTAAGGGTCGGAAAATTGTTTTGACTCTCTCTTTATCCAACCAAGAATAGAATTGGCCTTATTGGTAATGGTGTTAATATGCTGAATAAATTCAAGTTTACGATCAAATGTCACACCGAGAACAGATATATCATTTTCACGAGATATTAATGTATCGTTAAACATATAATTAAACGAAATAAAAGACAACTTTCTTGTAAAACACATAGTTTTACATTTATCGACGTTAAGAAACAAACAGTTACGTGTACACCAGTCAAAAAACGAATTAAGGTCGCATTGAAGTTCTTCACAATCACGAGAATTCGAAATAGTTTTGAAGATTGTCACATCATCAGCGTAAATTAGACAGTCGGAGTATTTTAAAACATTTGGTAAGTCGTTTATAAATAAAATGAAAAGAATGGGAACCAAATGACTACCCTGTGGAATTCCAGAATTGATCTTGAATTTGTTTGATACGCAACCATTGAACAATATAGAGTAGGATCTATCAAACAAATAAGATTTTAACCATCTCACAAAGCATTCACTAAATCCCAATTTTTTCAATTTGAAAAGCAGAACACGGTGTGATAGCTTGTCAAAAGCTTTAGTTTAGTTTAGTTTCAATACAATTTTCAGCTAATTCTAATAAAAAAGTTACTGTTGAGCGACCTTTTGTAAAACCATGTTGTGGAGGAACAATAAAAGATTTAACATAAAAACATAACGATTCACAAATAATTGCCTCAAAAAGCTTGGGTATCACAGATAGTCTGGCAATAGGCCTATAATTTTTAAAATCTTTTACATACTTGACTGATATAAACTTCAATATTGATATTGACAACATTGAAAAGTTTATATCTAACCTTGACGATAGCTGTATACCTGGTCCTGATGGTATACCGTCTACTATTTTTAAAAACTGTGTACGTCAATTGTCATTGCCTTTATCTATTCTTTTTAATTGTTCAATGTCTTCATGTGTATATCCATGTATCTGGAAAAGTTCTTTCATTATTCCTCTTCACAAAAAAGGTAAAAAAATTAAGTTAAAAATTATAGGCCTATTGCCAGACTATCTGTGATACCCAAGCTTTTTGAGGCAATTATTTGTGAATCGTTATGTTTTTATGTTAAATCTTTTATTGTTCCTCCACAACATGGTTTTACAAAAGGTCGCTCAACAGTAACTTTTTATTAGAATTAGCTGAAAATTGTATTGAAACTAAACTAAACTAAAGCTTTTGACAAGCTATCACACCGTGTTCTGCTTTTCAAATTGAAAAAATTGGGATTTAGTGAATGCTTTGTGAGATGGTTAAAATCTTATTTGTTTGATAGATCCTACTCTATATTGTTCAATGGTTGCGTATCAAACAAATTCAAGATCAATTCTGGAATTCCACAGGGTAGTCATTTGGTTCCCATTCTTTTCATTTTATTTATAAACGACTTACCAAATGTTTTAAAATACTCCGACTGTCTAATTTACGCTGATGATGTGACAATCTTCAAAACTATTTCGAATTCTCGTGATTGTGAAGAACTTCAATGCGACCTTAATTCGTTTTTTGACTGGTGTACACGTAACTGTTTGTTTCTTAACGTCGATAAATGTAAAACTATGTGTTTTACAAGAAAGTTGTCTTTTATTTCGTTTAATTATATGTTTAACGATACATTAATATCTCGTGAAAATGATATATCTGTTCTCGGTGTGACATTTGATCGTAAACTTGGAAGCTCACACGAAGAAGTGAAAGAAGTTAGAAAATAGTTGTGTTATTACCCGGGGGTCATGGCTTGAAATGTCATTTAACTTAAGAACAGACGGGTAAGGACAAATTTTCCTTTTGCTATTAATAAAATTCCCAAAAAAATTTGGATTCATTTTCAGATCTCTTTGCACCTTCTGAATATAATTAAGATACTTTAAACTTGATATTCTATTGAAAATATCCCTTGACTCACAGTAATTTTTGAAATTGATATCTGTTGGAGATTGTTTAAAAATTGACCATAACTTATTTCTTCGATTTTTTAAACTTTTGATTTCGCTATCGTACCAATTTGGAACATAAGATCTTGATTTTATAATCGATATAGGAACTGATTTCAAAAAACAATCAAACAAAATATTATTGAACTGAAAAACCATAACGTTAACATTTAAACAATCAAACAAGGCCAGTCAATTTGTGACAACAATAAATTAAGCTTAGAAAAATCAGTTTTTTTAAAATTAAAAGAATAAAATTTTTCACACATTTCATTATCGATACTATTAAAGTTGTTAAAAAGTGAGCATATTAGGGATGGGTGATGATTATCCTCAGGTACTAAAGGCTGGGTCGATTTTGTTATTTTAATATCGTCGTTAATGGTAGTAAACACTAGATCAAGCAATTTTCCATTATTATTCAAAACATCGTTTAGTTGAAGAAGTCCAAGTGATGTTAAATCGTCGATGAATTTTGAGTCGTCAGATCTGAGGTTACCAGTTGGCACTATAAAATTAGTTTCCGAACAGCGAGACCATGCGACATTGGTGAGGTTAAAATCCCCAAAGCAGATGATTTCATCTTGATAATCCAATAAATCGTATATATAGCTCAGATATTCATATGCTTTAGAATAAACTTCGTGTGAGCTTCCAGGAACAATATATAATACTATAACATAAATGTTTTTGTCGGTAAATGATATTTTACGCAGAGAATTTCTTTGTCAAGTGCAATAGGAACATTGATCGGTGAGGTTACAAAGTTATATTTTATCGCTATTAGTATTCCACCTCCAACAGTATCGATATTTGGATCAGAATATCTATCTCGTCTGTAGACATTAAATGTTTGGTCAAAAATTTCATAGTCACTGATGCCTGCATGTAACCAAGTTTCAGTGAGACAAATTATATTATATGAGCAGATAGAAGATGAATAGTAGACCTTGTTGGTCTTAGTCCGAAGTCCTCTAACGTTTTGATAAAATATATCAACTAATAGCGACGAGTTGTCTGTCTTGTCCATGTTTTTTGAAAAGGATTACGATTGCGAACAGCATTTCTTTTATTCACAAATTCGTGAACTATGATGTCTTGGGGCCAATAATTCTTATCCAGCAGATGGTTAAACATATCAGGTGTAACATACAGCTTAAATGAGGAATAATCTATGCTTTTAGTTGGTAGTTGCTCAATTTTTAGTTTTGCTTGGTTGAGTTCTGAAGTAATGTAAGCAGATATATCCTCACAGCTAGTATTGGAATCAAAGTTTGATAAAAAGATGCACTTAAATCGCTCAGCTGCTTTGAGTTGTATTTTAAGATCCTTATTTAAATTAGTTTCATGAAGATTTGTTGACATTGAATTTATAGGCAGTGTGATGGTTGACGAAGAATTAGTAGACAGAGATGTTGAAGAAAATGCTTGAGATGGTGTTGAAGTAATTATAGTTGCCGGGGGAGTTGTTGTTGAAACAAAAGGAGGTAAAGTTGAAGTTGACTCAGATACACAGACAATCGGAGGATGAAGTGATGAAGTAGATGTCGTGAGTGAATCAGGTATCGAAGGTATCGTAGCAAGTGTGTTTGATAATGAGGATGAGACTGATGACGTGGATGTAGATGATAGTGAGGTTGATGACGATGAGGAAACAAATATGGAAGATGTTGAGGAAAACGAGTTTGGAGGAGTTATTGATGATGAAGATGGCAAGAATGTAGTGGTGGTTGATGATGTAGTAACGTTTGAAGACGATGATTTAATAGGTGAATGTGATGGTAGTGTCAGCTTCTTAGTTTTTTGATTCAAAGGTGTGAGAGCACCATTTGCTCTTTTTAAGGTATTTCGAGTGACACGAGTAGAAGCAGAAGATACATTTATTTTTGGAGATGATAACAATGTTGTTTTCCTTAAATTATCAATTCTTGGTGATTTTGGTGTAATTCCCTTACTCGTGGATGGTTGATGAAGTGATAGGTGCTCTTTTATAAAAGCAACCGCGTCAATTAGTTTGTCGATTTTAATTTCCAAAGAATTAATTTCAGTTTTCAAGATATCCATTTTGTAATTTCCAGTTTTTAATTTATTTATTTTATTTTATTTTTCTTTCTTTTTTTTTTTTTTTTTTTTTTTTTTAAGTTTTTATTTAATTTTTGTTCTAGTATTTTTGAAGTATTTTTGAACACCACTGTACGAGTTATTATAAATTGGTTTTGTTTTTCGATGATGTGGTAAAGTTTGATTAACAAAAAATTATCAAATTGGTTTGTGTATTTGGTTGTGGTGTAATTCAATAAGTTTATATGAAAGCTTGCAGTGTCGGTAAGGTAGTGTTGATTTTTTCTTCAGATGATGTCAATGTAGTTGATGTAAGTAGAAAAGAAACAAATAGGTATATTGTTTGTAGTCTCTGTATTGGAAAACGGCAGAACATACACTAAAATTGTACTCACCGGGAGGAGAGACAAAAAATATGATGAAAAATTGCCGATTGAAGAGAGAATTAAACAACTATTTATGAAGATGATGCTGATTTTATTTTAAATTAAAATAAGCAACTCAAACACTTTTGATTATGACTATCAACAAATATCATGTCTTAAGGAGTTAATTAAACAGGTAAACACAAGTTGAATTAAAACATCTTGATAACAATATCTCTAAGACTCGTAATTGCTGGAGAGGTGTTGTTTAGGTTCATGATAGCATGGATGACCGAGAGGCTGTCTGTGCATACGACCCAGCGACCTTTTGTGTTGCAAGCGTATTTTAAGGATTCGTAGAGTGCTAGAGCTTCTGCGTAAAAAATTGATGCGTGGTCAGGCAGTAGACCCCATCTAATTAGTTCGCCATTATGTGCTGTTACAGCAAAACCAGTATGGCATTCAGTTTTTGAACCGTCGCGTCGGAGAATATGAATTTCCAGTTTTTGTTTTTGAGGTCGTTTTCGATGGAATCGAACATTTGTCGGTACACATTTTTTGGAGTGTTGTCTTTAGAGAATTTGCTTAGTGACAGTTCAAAGAGTTCCGGTCTGCACATCCAAGGAGGGTATGAAGATGAATGAATACCATTAATTTTAGTAGGCAAGTTGAAAGTTAGTATATGTTTCCATACTCATGAAATTGCTGATGGGTTTCTTTTTTGGCGTGTGGATTGAATCACAGATTTTGCATCTTTATTTATAATGGATCTTGACGGAAATAAGAGTTTTGTAGCGAGTCTTAAAGTTGTTTCTTCATATCTCTCGTCAAGTGAAGGCAAGCCGGCTTCGGCCAATATATTTTTTATTGGTGTAGTTTGAAATGCGTTGATTGATCGTCTTACAGCTTGATGATATGTTGGTTTTATTATGTTTAGTGTTGATTTTGGACAGTTACCGTAAATGCTGAGCCCGTAGTCTATTTTATTCAATATTAACATTTTTGTTACATAACTTAGTGTGTTCATGTGAACTTTACATTTTTTGGAGGAGAGATATTTAATTATGTTAAGCTTTGCAGAAAGTGCTTTTTTTAGTTCAATACAATGATCTGTCCAGTTAAATTTATTGTTAAAGGTTAATCCTAATATACTTAATCTATTAACAGGTTGTAATTCTACATCATTTATACTTAATTTTAAACTAGGACAAAATTTTTTTCTACATATATGAAGTATTTTACTTTTCTGTAGAGCTATATCAGCACCGGAAAAAGTAGACCAATCTTCAATGTCTTTTAATAAATTTGAAAAGGTTGTTTTGGTTATTTCCAAGTCATTGTTTTTACAAAGAATGTATACGTCATCAAAATAACAACAATGATCTGGAATTTTATATTTAGATATAATATTGCTGATTTCATCAAATGCGATTGAAAAGAGAATTTTCTATTTGAAAGAAAAGCCTTTATATACCCATATATTTTGGGCCCTATTCGCCATTCTCTCAACTTTTTCAGGACTAAATGTACTCCTATTCTGTCAAATGCTTTCTCGAAGTCCAGTGAGATAATTGAAACATGGTTTTTGGCTGAGATAGCATTTGAGATGTAACTATCTATATGCAGCAAAGCATCCTGACATCCCCTCTTGGGTTTGAATGCTACTTGATTTAAAGTAATTAGTTTTTTAGATTCTGTATACCAGAGGAGACGCTTTGCTACTATCTTTTCCAGAATTTTTGAAATACATGGTAATAGTGAGATAGGTCTATACCCGTCGACTTTATTTATCTCCTTTTTTGGTTTTGAAATGGGAATGATTGTGGTAACTTTCCAATATTGCGGTATGACACTCGTATCAAAGATTTTATTATAGAAATCAATAAGAATGTTTTTTGTCTGGGTCGGCAGGTTTTTGAACATTGGGTATGAAAGTCTATCTCTTCCTGGTGTCTTACCTTTCAATTTGCTAAGACACGATTCCAGTTCGGATAGAGAGATGGGTTGCTCAAGACGATTACTTGCAATATTGGTATGCAGTAGTGTTGTGTTGCTTAGACTCGCGTCTTTTTGTAGTCTAAAATTATTGTGGAAATTCGTGTCGCTTGAATAATGAGACCAGGTCACTGCAAAGTGATAACTGATTTCTGACGGGGTGATAAGAGGCCCCGAGCTTGTGTCAATACATTGGATGGGCAGAGAAGTAGCTGAGTCACTGAACCGCTTAATTTTATTCCAGATATTGGTTACCGAAGAATTAGGATTAATAGAAGAAGTAAAGTCGTTAAGACTTTTAATTTTGTTAACTTTTAATGTTTTTCTGAACGTTGCATTAGCTTTCTTAAATGAGATAAGGTTTTCCAGTGTAGAATTTTTTTTTAATCTTTTCCAGGCTTTCACTTTTTCACCCCTTAAATAGCTCAGTTCGGCGTTCCACCAGGGGACATTATGTTTGGACTTTTTGGGATAAGTTTGTGGGATTGATTTATTAGCTGCTTTTCGGAGGGAATTTTGGAGTAAAGCAGCTGGTCTGTTGATGTTTGTGTCTATGAGAAAACTACCAGATATTTCGATGGTGGATTTTTTGTATTCATCCCAGTTTGCATGATCTGTCTTATATTTTAAAATTGGTGTTGTGGGGTTATCTTTACAACTTAATGTCAGTGTAGTTAGTATGGGGAAATGATCGCTGTTGTGCAGATCGTCTAGAGTTTTCCATTGCATCTTAGGGTATAGATCAGGGGAGCAGCATGTTATGTCAACGTGGGTGAGGATGTTATGTGTGGAGAAATGAGTAGGAGAGCCGTCGTTCAGTCAAAACATTTTCTAAGCCAACCTTTAACTTTAAAATTTTGTTGGGTTAAATTGGAATAGTCCAAATAATAATGTGTTCAAATTTGTTGCTACATATTTCGTTTCCAGAATATTTTTCAAGTTGCGAACTGTTTCTTTTAATTTGATGCATTTTTAAAGTTTTAAATTTTTCGAACGGAGATAATTGAGTTCAAAGAGAAGCTTATTTTGATATTTTTTTTTTAATTTTCATTAAAAGTTGAATTAAAATTGTTTATTATTCTTGTTTTGAAATAATTTATTGTCCAAAGAGTATTAAGTAGGTACTGTTGGCTTAAATTACACAAAGTTTTTTTTTTTTTGCAACTTCGTCAAAGCAGCTGACGACATTTTATCTTCGAACCTTTTTGGTGTTCTTTTTTTATAGAGTTCAAACATTTTTCCGAAATAATAACAAATAATATAATATAAATTATTAAGAATGTTAATAATATTGTAAGAAAATGTCTAACCTTGTTATAAAAGTAAGGTCATATTTTTTTCGAGAACATTTAATTTAGATTAAAATAAAAACTATTATAACGTCAAGAAATTGAGTTTGATTACATTTTTGGAATCGTTTTATCTTTTTTTTTATAGTACTACACAAAAAACGCGTCAAGAAATTGAGTTTGATTACATTTTTGGAATCGTTTTATCGTTTTTTTTATAGTACTACACAAAAAACGCCTCATACATCCCTTAATTTTTGTCATAGTTTTCGCTCCAAATTGTTTGTATGAAATGTGTTCTGAAGATAATATAGCACTGCAGAAATTATATACATAAGTATATCTAACTAATTTGTAAAGCTTTTTAATTTTGTGTTCCAAATTGTGAAGAAAAATGAGAATCGAGTATTTACGAATATACCTACGTATATACAAAATTGACGTTAATTTTCGTTTTAATTTTTCTATTCCTCCCAATATTTAAAGAAATTATTAAACAACAATTTGTACATGCGCATAGTCTTTACCAAAATTCAACTTCGCTTACTATACGAATGAACACGTAAGATTTACTTGTTCCACAAGTCGAGGGAAATTATATTTTTTAACAATTGTTACAATTTTTGTTGTGTTACAGAATTGAATTTAACTTGTTGAACACGTATATTCAAACAAGTAGTTGTTGACTAGTTGACTTGTTGTTCTGTGTTAGTTGACTTGTTGTTCTGTGTTATAGGCCCCTGGTGTCTTACCTTTCAATTTGCTAACACACGATTCTAGTTCGGATAGAGAGATGGGTTGCTCAAGATGATTACTTGCAATATTGGTATGCAGTAGGGTTGTGTTGCGTAGACTCTCGTCTTTTTGTAGTCTAAAATTATTGTGGAAATTCGTGTCGCTTGAATAATGAGACCAGGTCACTGCAAAGTGATTTCTGACAGGGTGATAAGAGGCCCCGAGTTTGTGTCAATACATTTGATGGGCAGAGAAGTAGCTGAGTCACTGAACCGCTTAATTTTATTCCAGATATTGGTTACCGAAGAATTAGGATTAATAGTAGAAGTAAAGTCGTTAAGACTTTTAATTTTGTTAACTTTTAATGTTCTTCTGAACGTTGCATTAGCTTTCTTAAATGAGATAAGGTTTTCCAGTGTAGAATTTTTATTGAATCTTTTCCAGGATTTCACTTTTTCACCCCTTAAATAGCTCAGTTCGGCGTTCCACCAGGGGACATTATGTTTGGACTTTTTGGGATAAGTTTGTGGGATTGATTTATTAGCTGCTTTTCGGAGGGAATTTTGGAGTATAGCAGCTGATCTGTTGATGTTTGTGTCTATGAGAAAACTACCAGATATTTCGATGGTGGATTTTTTGTATTCATCCCAGTTTGCATGATCTGTCTTATATTTTAAAATTGGTGTTGTGGGGTTATCTTTACAACTTAATGTCAGTGTAGTTAGTATGGGGAAATGATCGCTGTTGTGCAGATCGTCTAGAGTTTTCCATTGCATCTTAGGGTATAGATCAGGGGAGCAGCATGTTATGTCAACGTGGGTGAGGATGTTGTGTGTGGAGAAATGAGTAGGAGAGCCGTCGTTCAGTCAAAACATTTTCTAAAAGAACACTCCAAGCGTTAATATCTCCTCCTATTACTTTAAGACCATGAACCTGCTTTAGTATATTTTTCAGATCATGTCTCGTGATGACTTGTTCTGGAGGAAGATACAGGTTTATGAATGTAATTTTTAGTTTTAGTTGAACTTCTAGAGCTAGCACTAGGAGGTTGGAGTTTATAGAAATCTGTCTATGTGGAATATTTTTTTTTATCATTATACCAATGCCTTGCTTAGATGTTGTGTTGTTAGGAAGATTTAAAAAGTAACCAGTGAATGATTTTGGGATTATTGGTATAGTATTATAGGGACAATGAGTTTCTTGGAGGGATACAATACAAGGGTTGTATTGTGTAATCAAAATATTAAGCTCGTCGTAATTATTTGCAAAAGCTTTCATATTCCACTGCAAAGCTACGAGAACTATATTTTTCAAACGGGCATTCCAAGTTCTTTCATTGGATTGAACCAATGAAAGGTTGGAGAGGTTGTGATTTGTTAATTGAGGTAATGGGTTGGTTTTTCGGTGTAAAATGTATATTTGGTAATTTTGGGGTGTTTAAATGTCGACTCCGCTCCACAGATGTTGAATCTGGTGAGCTCCTAGAGGAGCTCAGGGGCCCAACTATGTAACTCGATTCTACAATAAAAATGTTCGAATTCGCAAAATCTCAGCTCGCTAATTCTTTAGCAAACGCATATAAATGGAAATAGAACATGGCTTGTTAAAGATTCTGTGGCAAAAAGTCAAAAGCACATAAATTTGTTCCCACTTTCATACATATTACCACTTATAATAAGCATTGAAAACAACTTTCGAATGGATTCGAAAGTAGAAGCAAGTTACATAGTAGGGTCCCAGAAGATTCAATTCCTGAGCAGCAGAGTCGTTGTCTTTGAGGTTAATTTTGTAAGAACTATGTGCTGTCATCGTCGTCCATTGGAGTGGGAATGAAATACTGATTGTTATTGATAAGAGATTGGGTTGTTTTAGATATAGGAGAGCAGTTAGATTGAGTTGAAATCAATTGAGAAGTTAGAATTAAGTTTGAGTGAGAGTTGGATTCGTTTTTTTCTGTTTGACTAGTGTTGTTAGTTGGGGAAGAATTTGATGAGGTTTTTGCTTTGTTATTGTATTCGTTTGAAGTAAGTGTGGTTGTGTTAATTTGTTTGGCTTTTTTTAGCTCAGCAGCAATTGCTTGTGTGGATAATTGAAGGGGTTTTGGTGGAAGAGATAGTGGCGGAAGGTCGGAGGGAGCAGGAGATTTTTGTTCATTATTATCGTTTTAAGTGGAGTTAGTTTTTTGTATGGTATGATTGTCTGTTTCTTTTGGTAGCTTAGAGTTGTGTATTACAACGTTATTTGTAACGGGTGCGGACGATGCCAGATCAACAGGAGGGGAATAGGTTAGCGTTGGCTTAGTTTGTTTTGCTTTATTGGCGAATGATTCACGATTTGGATTAATTTGGGAGGGGAATTGATCATTGTAGATGCGTTTAGCATCTGCTATACTGCATTTATTTTGGGTTTTAATTTTTAGGATATCTTTCATTTGTAGAAACTTTGGACACTCTTTAGATGAGGAGGGATGGGAAGCAAAACAATTTGCACACAAAGTTCTGGAACACTCAGAGTCTGTATGAGGTGGAAAGTTACATATATGGCACATGGGGGTACCGTTGCATCGTTTGGTGGTATGCCCAAGTAACTGGCAATTCCGGCACCGCATGGGATTTGGAATATACTCGCTGACTTTGGCATTATACCAGCCGATTTCGACAGTGTTTGGAGTTTGAAATGTGTCGAAAGTGAAAAGCATTAATCCAGATGGAATTTGGTTTTTCTCTACTCGTTTAGTAAATTTGTAGACATCCGTTACTTTTTGCATTTTCATTTCCGATATAATTTCTGCCTCGGGGACGTTAATTAGACATGGAACGTAAACTATGCCTTTGGATGAATTTAGTTGGTTATGCAAAGTGATGTTAACAGGGCACAGGTTTGAAAGATTTTTTGTCGATATGAATCTGTCTGCTACAGTTTGATTTTTTGTTAGAATTAAGATTTTACCGTCTCTGAGCTGTGAGATCTGCTCATACTCGGTGCTTATTGCATCAATAGCTTTCCTCAATGCAAAAATGCTCACTGACGTAAGGGGTTTATTTTCACTCTGCGGGGCGATAACAATAAATCTTGGGATTTTATAATTGGTGATTTTAGGAAGTTCAGGGAATGGATCATTGGAATTTGCTGTTGTTTTATTTCTTTTAGCCCGGGGTTCGGAAAGTGCGACTTCAGAGAGAGCACTAAACCTGTTACCCGTTTTTATTTTCGGCCCTGAGGCCATGGCTATAAGTAAAAAACTATCACTCGCGAGATGAGGAACTGAGAACTACAAAAAGGAGTGAATGAGAAGGAAGGAAAAAAGAAATTTTTTTTTATAACCGGAGTTTGGAAAAAATGTATGAACTTGCACACAGTAGAAAGCCGCCTATTGCAACGATGCGTACAACACGAAAGCTAGTCGGTGACTGAATATATTTCACCTTAAAATGTTTTGTCCCTCGGAATTTTAAAAGCTATTGTGAGTTTCGCCCGAACGAAATTTCGTTCGCCTACTAAAAATAAGTGAACGTTTAGGCTGTCAATAACATTACATTCCACCCGAAATTTTTGGGTGATACTCACAATAGGCGAAAAGTGAAATGTAAACATTTCCGGGTGGAATGTTGATCGGGCAAAACTCACAATAAGGCTGAATATGTTGAATTTTATAGGCGAGTTCAAGTTGAGAATCCGCCACCATCCTAGTTCAATGCGTATGTATTTAACTTCAAGGCCATTACAGCACTGATTTAAACAGGAGAGCATTTTCATTTCCTTCTCTAGTAGATATAGGAAGTGCAACTCAAGTATTAATACGAAGAAGAAAAACCCAAAACAATAGAAAATATTATTGTTGTTTCTAGTGGACTTATATTGAATGAGATTCAATTGGAAGTTTTTTTTTTTTGCGACCTAAGTGTCCAAATATGCGTTTCGCCTAGGCACTATGATTGCTGCTAAATATATTTAGTTGTGTTGGTAAACATTGACTAATATCATGCGTCTTAGAAATGTACGACAGCATCTAACTAACGAGACCAACTGTCGTGCCTGGGCGAAACTCATATTTGGAAACTTAACTCAAGCATTTAATTTTCGGATTGCACCTTTATATAATTTTCTGCAGTAGGCGTTTATTTTGTGTTTTTTAAAAGATGTAGTAAAATGTTTTTAAAAATTTGATACTTCGCCAAATTAAAGGTAAAAAATAGATTTCAATGAGTTTTGATTTTTGAAAAATATTGTTGGGAGAGAATTACCATGTAAATAAAAAAAATAAGTCCTTTTTTCGAGATTAAAATAGCTTTAACCGCACTTAATGCTAAAAGAAGGAAGTGACTAAAGTTATGTGCCAATTTGTAACAGTGATTAGCTGTTTTTGATATATGTAACTAATAATAATTCTCACTATAAAAGTTTTCAATAAGAATTACTTGATTTTTTTTTGTTATCTTTACAGTTGGTTTAGATGCAGCTGGTAAAACCACGATCCTTTACAAACTGAAACTCGGTGAAATCGTAACAACTATACCTACAATTGGCTTCAATGTTGAAACTGTAGAGTATAAAAACATCTGCTTTACTGTTTGGGATGTCGGCGGGCAAGATAAAATTCGACCATTATGGCGTCATTATTTCCAAAACACGCAAGGTCTAATCTTCGTTGTTGATTCAAATGATAGGGATAGAATAAATGAGGCTGAAAAGGAATTGCAAAATATGGTATGTTTTTTTTATGATCTTATGTGATCAATCTTTTGATAATAATTTAATTTGTATTTTAAGCTACAAGAGGATGAATTGCGAGATGCAGTTCTATTAGTATTTGCTAACAAGCAAGATTTACCTAATGCAATGAGTGCAGCTGAGCTAACAGACAAATTACGTTTGAATCAACTCCGTCAACGACATGTATACATACATTCTAATATTGTTTTCTTTACATGTTTTTTTTTATATACTATTTTTTGTTTTGCAATTTTAGTGGTACATTCAAGCTACTTGTGCTACACAAGGTCATGGACTTTACGAGGGTCTCGATTGGCTGTCGAATGAATTGGCTAAAAAATGATGTCAATCAGATGTTCTAAAGTAGTTTTTAACAAGGATCTTTATACATATATACATATATATATATATAAAAACAACACCTACACACACATAATAAATATATATAAGTATAAAAAAAACTAAATGAAGACCAAGGGAGAAGTTGAGAAACGCATACATTCGAAGGAAAAGTAAATTAAAAATCAGTGAAAAAAATAAATAATAATTAATTCATTATAAAATATTCAATAATAAAAAAAAATTATGTAACAAATTAAATAGAAGTTTCTTATTATTTTTTTTTTTTTTTGATAAAATATCACTTGATGTTTTTATATCGTCTTTTGTTGTCTCAATTAGTTTAAATTCGCATAATTATTTTTTTTTTCTTTACAACAACTCCGTTTTTTTACATTTTCTTTTAGATTGTTTCGAAAAATTGGTGATTTTTTTATTGTATCAATTGTGTTCCTTTTTCATTTTTAAACTTTTACATTAGCGCTATCAGTATACTGCTTAATGCAGGCATTTGTAACCTTAAATTTCTTTTCTCTTCGGGTTTTACACCTTGTGAAGTTTTTTAAACGTAATTATCTTCATTTTGGCACAAGACAGTTTTTCTAAAAGTCCATTGCGATTGTGTGCGCATTAAAAGATTAAAAGTTATTCCGGGGGGAAACTTCGATCATATGGGTTTTTCGCATATATGTATGCATTAGAGCTCCCTATTACACGGATAATTAAAAACACGGATACATGTGTTCTTATAATATCCGTATTTGAACCCGTGTATTTCGTGTATCCGAAGTTCCGTGTATTTTAAATAATCCAATTATCACTAGACAGGACCAAATTTATGTTTTTTTTTTTTTTTTTTAAATTTGTTGGTGTATTTAAGTTGAGAATTATTTAATTTTTTTCTATAAAAATCGATTTTTTTGGTGAACAACCGAATGGATTTGTTAATATAAAATAACTCACAAATTTCTAAGAGAAAGTATGGAACAATAAGTTTTGTGGAATATTATTTTTCAAAATTCTTGAATTTTTCATCAACTTTTGCATTTGTAAAAGTGAAAATAAGATTGACGATTGACTCAATCAACCATTTAGTATAAAATTTGATGCGCCTCCCCAATATTTTGTATACACCAATTTAAACTGACATTCTATCTTTATTTTTTTTTATAACCTTGAAGATCCCACAACTAAAACTGAAGTAACAAGCTTCCTAAGGCAACCATATCAGTCGATTTTGGAGGTTTTACATTAAATAATATAATTCTTTCAATTCGTGATTGATGGTTGCCAATCGACCAAGCAGGGAATTTTTATGATTTTTTTTTTCGATTTATCGATTGATATAAACTTGTGTAGCTCGTACAATAAAGTTTGATATACAAATAATTGTTACTTTATTTACTTAAAGAAAAAGCTAATCAATCCATGCAGATACTCAAGTGCATTACTTGGTAATTGATTTTTTGACTATCCCCAAAACTTAACCTCCATCTATGAGATTTCTACAATAATGATCAGGGATCTGATGATATATATGCATATATATGTAACGTTTCATAAGAAGCTGCAATAAGTTTTACGAGTAGGGAGGAAATTTTCTAGATTCATGTATCCAACTTATCAAAAGAAAATGTATGCACCTTCAATTTTGACAGTTCGAAGTTATTGCTAAATTTTCGAAATATAACATGAATATGAAAAACATGGAATTTCATTTCGAGTGAAATTGATAATCGATAATTATTATTATTCGGAATAAGGAATAAGAACTGGTGGTTGAAGAAATGGGAAAACATTGCTGCTACCTGTGGAGAAGAATTACAGATTAACCCCAACAACATTAGTCTGATGAAAGTAAAATTCTACGAACTTATCAAAAACTTGAAAACTTGGATAGAAATCAGATGATGGAAAAGGCCTCTCAATCGGAAAGCAGAATACTTTATAGCCAGCTTGACTTTAACTTGTATGACAAGAACTACTTCGAAGGTTCCCTATGCTACAAGGATATTACGTTTCTAATACTAATTTTTAAATCAAGAACCGAACTTCTCCATTTAAATGGGAGCCCATATAACGGAAGCTTTGACCAATTTTGTAACTTGTGCAACTTGAGAGCTAAAGAAGATTGTTTTCACTTTATCAGCGTGTGTCCAATTTTCAAACAGCAAAGAAGAGCATACTTTGGTAAACCAACCCTTTCAATGCAGGAAACGATTGAATTCTAAATGGATCAGATTGGGGGAAACTTGTCAACTTTGTTAGAGTCAGGAATGTTCTTAACTCATAACTTACATATATACAAAATCATTTATGTTTCTTTTACACCATTGTTCAATTATATTAAATATTTTAAAGTTACCAGTCGAGCTGACGGCTAAGCCAAAGCTTAAGAATTCCTAAATACTATACCTAAAGAAAATTTGTAATAAATGAATCTTTGAATTGAATTGAATATTATTATTATTAGAGCTTTGAACTCGAAAGATTAAAGAGTTTAAAGAATAATTTGTGACAAATTAAGTGAATAATTCACGGGACTCGAAACATTCGATCGTATAGCAAATTAGAGCTTTAAGGTACAGAACACATTTTCATAAAAAAAAGTAAACCAAAACTCATGTCATTTGACAAAAATGAATATTGAGGCCTACTTTACGGAAAATAGAGAAATGTATGAAACAAGTATGTATGAATTCGGAAATAAATATGTACACATTCATATACAACTCTTTGTAAATATATATTTTTTAAACAATTCACCAAATTTCAGTTCAGAGATCTTAGCATAATTTGGGATATTCGCAAAATATAATTATTGTCAATTAACTTTCAGAAATTGGTTAGTCATAGAACATTTTTAATCATTGATTAAAGCTGTTTGTCAAGGTCATTCGAGATTTTTAGCACCTCATTTATAGGATATTCTCGAAAGAGTTTGATTGAAAACAAAAATATTTAATTTAAATTTTTTAATGCAATATTGTTTCAACTACATATTTATAGGCACCGGATTGTAAACCCAAACATACAATTTTCTTAAAAAAAATCAAATCTACATTTCCATAAGGATTGCGATTTTTTTGGTAAAAAAACTGAAATGCAGTATTATTTCAAATTATGTAAAAATGTAAAGATGTAAAAATTCGAATTTCCCTTTTAGGGAATCACATACAAATGCTTCGTACTAAAATTGAAGGAAATCGATTTACTCATTTAGGATCTAGCTCAAATAACAGTGGACGCACAGTGGGAAGAGAAACGAAAAAAAAAATGAAATTAAAATTTTTGAGATCGTTGTTTACCATTTTCGATATTCTTTCAAGCGAGTAAAAGTAAAACATTCAAACCGTTAATTTTATCTAAAGTATAAAACTAGTCCAATCAATGAAGAAGATCGGATGGTTTTAAATTTTTGATACGTTATTTATTAAAACAAATTTCTACAACCGTCATTTTAATAATTTAATGATGTTGGGTGATATGCGGGTGCCTTTTGTTTCGTCTTTTTCACTTTGCATTTTTGTTGTTTCGTTTTTCTCACAATTATTTTTTTTTATTTCGTAATACCTTATTTCGTTTTTGTTTTATTTTGTTTTTCGATCATTTCGCTTACAGTCATTTCGCATTTCTTTCTCTCTCTTGTTACTCGTTTTGCATTTTCGTTAAAAGTGCAGAGAGACTATTGCATTAGCGTGTGTTTAATTTGACATCAGTGGTGATTGTAAGAGTGCATTATCATATCTGAAAATTTGAGCAACGTATATGTATATTTAGAAAACAGCTGTTGACATAAGATATATATGATAAATTCAAAGTTGCAAAAGAAACTTTGCATGTAACCAACCTCGCACCTACCCCAAATCCTATAGTGTATCCAAGCAGGGGAGATGCCCCCCCCTACATACCTCACTGTTTATCGTAAACGATGGCGAAATAATTGAAATCGAACTAAACAAAAAACGAAATAATCGAAAAACTAAACAATAAAAGCCGAAATGACCTTAAAACGAACTAAGTGAAAGACAAAATGATTTTTTTTCGAAACAATTATAAACCAAATAATTGAAAAACATATTAATGAAAATCTTAAACAAACGAAACACTAAAACGAGATGAAAAAGACGAAACAAACCACACCCGTGATATGCATGAAATATAGTAAATGCTTTTACTAGAGAATTTCAAAGTAGTTTCTTTTTGTATGCATAAAAATGCAGTAAATACTTAAAATCAAGTATTTACTTTGGGCCATAGCACTTACTTTTTTCGGATGAATTTTTTCAGTAAAAACTTTATTCCGCATGCATAAAAAGTATTAAGTAATTTTTTTTTCTGTAGGAATTATTGAATTTTTTCAAAGTAACTTGAAGATTTTCAAGTACATACTTTTCTGGTTTAAACCATCAATTAGGTTGCCGCGAAACCAGAAAAATAATAGTCGAATCTTATTTTTGGTCACACGTATTTATTGAAATTGGGTTGCTGTTAATATTTACTGAATTATGTCAACACTTCATTGATAAGCCATTGCGATTAGCATTGTAAGACTACCTTTTAGATATATATGAGACGCATATTCCGATTGTTTTTTGTGTTTGGTTATTTTGAAACTGATATAAATAAAAGTATTATTCGCTTCAGAAAGAAAAAAAAATAATTAAAGTTGTTACTGCATTACTATTGCTTGGCTTTAGTTAATGTACTTAGTCAAGTTTCAAAACTGTTGAAATTATTTTAGCTCAGGGCCTTGTTTTCCTTTTGTGGCTAAATTAAAGTGTTTTAATCTAACAAATGGTTCATGATTTTAAATAATTAAGTAAGTATGTATTTTAAATAACTAAAAAAAATAAAAATTGAATTTTTTCATGGTTCGTTGGAGTTTTCAGGTTTGTTTTTGGGAACACGTATTTTGAGAAAAAAATGTAAAATTCATTATTTTTACAGTAGGGTATCCCATGAAAAAGCTATCTTCTATGTTTTTGGGCAGAATGGAATAAAATTTATTGTTATTATTATTTAAACAAAAATATTTGAAAAAAATGTTTGATATTGGGGTGGTCCAAAAAAGTGTTAGTTTGCAGTTTAAGTCCAATTGAAAGAAAACCAATACACGAGCTGGAAACAACATTTTCACAACCCTCCCAAGCTAAATGAAATTCCTCTGAAACTTTCCAAAGAAGCTAAATATCTTGGCGTAATCCAAGCTAACCAGGAAGCAGAATAAGAAGGAAAGAATGAAGAAAGCAATTTGTGCTTTCTATACATGCAAAAAAACTTTCGGTACTCTGTGGGGAATGCGACCGCAAGTCATCCAATGGATGTACACGGCGGTCGTTCGTCCCATACTTAGCTACGGTTCAATTGTTTGGTGGAAGGCCATAGAAAAGGATAGCTATCTCAAAAACCTAAACAAGGCACAAGGCCTGTATAGGAATAACGGGGGCACGGAATCTACGGCACAAGCAAGGCCGGAGATCATTCTCAACGTTCCAGTCCTGGACGAATACATATGGGGTACAGCAGCCAAAAGAGCATTTCGACTTAACGAAATGGACTATTTTGCAAAGATATGACTATTGACGGACTTGATGTGACCACTGAATACGTACCACCCGTAAAAGATTTTAGGAAAAACTTCTCAGTTCTAATACCCGAAAGGCATGGATGGGAACCCAAATCACTACTCGGTGAACAGGGTATCCCTGTCTACACTGATGGGTCAAAAATAGAAGAAGGAACAGGAGCTGGAGTGTTTTGTGAAGCTCTTAATATTAGAGAATCATATAAACTCCCAGATGAGTGTAATTACATTCTTCGTGGACAGCCAAGCTGCTATCAAAGCAATAGCCAGTGAGACTATAAGAAACAAGGCAGTAGCAAAATTTCGAGACACATGTTTGCAACTCTAACCAACTCAAACTCTGCTGGGTTCCTGGACATATCAATATAGAAGGGAATGACATAGCAGATGCACTGGCAAGGAATGGGTCAATGTCAAATATATATAGTATTAGCCTAATAGATACAAGACCAGACGTCCCGATTGGCGTGATCAAAAGGAAGATAGACCTAATAACAAAAGAGCAAATCAAGAACTCGTGGATTTCCAGGAACGATTCATCACTAGAATTTTATGGCCTAGAATTAATGAAAAAGAAACTGAGTATATTCTATCGCTGAGTAAAAAGAATATTAGAACCCTGATAGGTGTACTAACGGGATATTGTGCCATTGGTGAAATGGCCACTAGATTGAGTGTATACGCACCCGAGGATGTTGAGGAAATAGAAACCATTAAGCACCTGCTCTGCGACTGCCCAAACCTCCAAACAAATCGCCTTCGTTATCTTGCAAACAAATTTGTTGCAGAACTGGACGATCTAGCACAGGTCTCAATTGCAAACATGAGGAAATATATAGAAAGCACAGGTTGGTTCATAAATGAACCAGTCTATGTCAGTCACTAGTTTAGGTGTTATCTCTGTTATAGGGGGTCACAATGGACCAATAGGCCCACGTGTACGCAATAGCCTCAGAGCTGAGCACGCCCCTCCTAACCTAACCTAATGGTAAAGTAGTTCTATAATTGATACAAAGAAATTAATTTCACGTGTTAACTTGGGCCAAAATGAAAAATTTTTTGGGCAAAAATTAATAATTAAATCAATAGCTTTATATTGGCATCAAAATTATCACTGATTTCGCTTTTTAAGAGCCTCAAAACTTAAAATTTAAATTTCCAATTATGAGTTTCAATAACTGGCCCCTACAATAACTTGATTTGAAAACATAATTAAAGAATAAGTTCCTGGCTTTAACATAATATTGTTAGTGTTGGTTTTTAATACTAATTTTCAGTTTAAATTCTTTTTTAATGTTCCATTTACAATTTTTTAACTTAGCCACTCCACCATATAAAAAAGTAAAACCCTTAACTCTACCGACTGGTTTATTTCGAAAACGGAAATTTTTACGAAAAAAAGTATGTTAATATTTTTTGTATATGAAATTTTATAAGCTACAACTAACAACAACATTTATTATGGTCTATACTTCATCCAACAAAAATAGGCAGTACACGTCTTATGGAAGAGCTTTTTCAAAATTAGTAGCGCGCCATATTTTATTTTTGTATTGTATTGTATTTTTAAAAGGTAAAATGTGTTTTAATTTTTATAAATAAAACAATTAAATGAAAATTTCTATAGAAAAAAGGGCGGTAACCCTACATACTATTCTTTCATATTTGAGTCAATTTTAAATAAACACTACGACAACCCTGTGAGAGCTTTAATGAAGGACAGATTTATACAATCCACTGCGAGGCAAACGTCCTATCTTGCCCACACTGCCTATTTTTGTTGGATGAAGTATAGCTGCACGTCTAAAAAAAACTTAAAAAATTTAGAAACTCAGTTAAAAAAAAATATAACGAGGTTTAATTCAAAAAATGTAACGGACATCGCCTCTGGGAAAACTTGCCCTCAACATTTTGGTGTTTAAAGTTTTCCAATACCATTGATACTTGTCGAGAGCTGCAAGTCTAAATAAAAAAAAAATTCGGATGCAGCGATCTTCAACTTCATTCGATTAGGACTTTTGACAGTTTCTTAAAAACACCATGAGGAGGCTCTATACCAAAATCCAGCTTTCCGGCGATTTTTTCCGAGTCAAATGCTTTATTGAGTGGACTATATGTAAATGATACAACTATTGATTCAAAATAGCTTTTAACGGCCTTTTGTCCTACAAAAATTTGGCGTTTCGTCTCGTCGATCTCACTTGGACTCATCAGTTGACTAGTGAGGACCTTGTCAATACGCAATTTTTTTGTTTGTCAGCTCAGTGATCAATTAAATGGAGCACTTGTGATTGCTCTAGATTTAGTCTAGAACAATAAAATTTGGTACAGCGGTAAAGCTTGAAGTGCATACAAAAGCAAAAATAAAATATTTGCGGTTGTTAATTCAGGGAACTCGCAAGTTATAAGAGACATTTATTATTTAGTAATTACTGACTAAAATTTTGTGCGTTTACTTGGCAAGTTTTCTTTTTATTATGCGCAATTCAAAACGTTTTGAAAGCTTGACAAGTGAACACACAAAATTTTAGTCAGTAATTATATTAAATAATAAATTTCTCTTATAACTTGGAGTTGTTTCAATATTACCCTACTAAAAATATTTGATAATAAACCTTCATAAAGTTAGAATTTGGAATATCTACTTTTAGATCTCACTACTTTTCACGGCTGAATTGTTACATACAGATTTTTATAGAGAAGAACTTGGCTATTTTTTAACATTTATGTTTTTTTAATTTTAATTATTTCTAAAAAACGGTCATATCTCATATAAAAACTGTAAACGCAACCCCGCATCACCTACCTATAACCTTCGCCACAAGGTCAAAAAACTTATGTTTTCATTACCCAACACGGATCTTATTGTCTTTTAATAGGATCGGTGGCAAAAACTACCATCAACCTGTAAACTTTTTAATAAGGACTTTGGCTTTTTTTCTCGCATAAAATACGGATACAAAATACTATACATGTTTCTGCAGGTTCGTAATGATTGTACCTATAATGTCATCTATATACCTATACTATTATTTTAATAGGTGGGTAGGTACATATACTTATATGTATGTACATTAAGAAACTCCGATAAACAAAGTGCGCATTTTCTATTTTTGGTTCTTTATTTAGATTTGGCTCTGTGAGAGACCAGAAATTGCGCACTGATGATTCCATTATTATTCCTTTTTAACTGCATATACATAATATAGGAAGTATGTACCTATATACCTATACCTAAGTTAAAACTTTCTATATACCTGCCCTCACTTACTCCTTAAAGATACAAAATAATAAAAACAAATTGTGGTGTTTTTTTCACTTAAAGTACCTCTATAGACAGGACATATTACATTATGTTTCGATTAAAATTTTTGCCGAAATATTAATTTAATTAATTTTATTAAATTTTAGTATTAAAATCAATAATCAAATCAAAATTATAAAAAAAAGAAACTTTTAAGAAAAATCATATTGTTTTCCAATGCAGTATACCAACTATCAACTATATAGAAACGACCGCGCCGCGTCGCGCTGCTGCTTCGAAACCAACGGTGATGATGAAGGTGACTTGACCATGCCATAGAACATAGACCACCACTTAATTAAAAGTAAAACACAACATTGCTACTTTATAGAGTGGTTGAAGATATAGCACACTTTATTTCAAAGCGAAAGCAAAAGCATCATCTCGATTAATTATAGTGCAACAACAATGTAGGTGCTATGTCTGTGAACAGTGAACTGTGATAAAAAAGGGGAGGGGGGCAGAATTACTTAGGTAGGTAGGTATTAGAGAGACAAACAAACTACAAAATTCATACATTTCCAGTTAAATCGGTATCGGTAGCAGCGTATTTTAAATTTTATTCTTTGGCCAGATGAAAGACATTACCTACCTATCCTACAAGGTTATAACAGAAAAAAGAAAAACAAGGCTTTCTCTCTATATTGATATATGGGTGGTAGCTGCTGCTGCTGTTGTATTATAGCTGATGCGGTAGGTAAAGTTTTAATATTGTCGATTGTCAATTGTCGATTTTCGTTGTCGTTGTTGTCGTCTCGTATCAATATTCACCTTTAGCTCCTAGCTTATTTTTGTATTGCTCCTAATAGTCCGCCTCAAAGCCTCGTTTGTCGTTTTTTGCTTCTCTTAATACTCTTCTCTCGCGTCGTCGTCGTCATCGTCGTCTTTATCGTCGTCGTCGTTTTCGTTTTCAAATCAAAAGCTCATAAATGTCGAGCTGTTGAAAAAAAAAAATTCTAAGACAAAAATAATTGTATACCGAACGAACATTATAGCAATCAGGCATATACAACACTATCTTCTAACCCCGAATATTGTATATTTTCATTTGCAATGATAATAATGTCGATGTCGATGTCGGTTTCAGATTCAGTTTCTTTGACGCTTAGTGATGTTTTTTTTTTTCTATCGCTATTGTTGTTGTTTAGTTTTTTAAAACCATATGAAGTAGTAATCGGCCAATATAAACAATAAAACAATAGGTACCTTATTCGTTTGTCGGGGTTTTATAGAAATTGTTCAATAAATTCGCTCCCGAGTTAGATATGATTTAGAGTGTAGAATTTTTTTTAATTTTTTTTTTCTGTATATATTCCATGTTTTCCATGAATTCCATGATTTTGTTGTTTTTTTTTTCTCTATTTTATATGATTGTATGCGCAAAAGAAATGCGAGTAAACTGAATATACAAGCCATTCAACAAACGAAGTAAAATGATTATATAAATATTTATACATATGTGTTTTATTTACATATAGAAAAATAAAAAAATACAAAAATTTGGAAACTTGATTGAAACGTCGTTGTCGTCGTAGACTCAACAATACTAAACAATTTTGTGAATTTTTTTTTATGATAAACAATAAATAAGAAATAATCGCATGTTTTCTTTGTGATTAAAAAAAAACTGTTTTGTGATACGAGTGACATTTATGTGAAATCGAAATCTATACATTTGACATTTGTGTGAAATCTATATACATTTAATGTAGATAGCAGCTGCCTCGTAAAGAAGTGCCCACAGGTCATGTATCACATCATCATTTTAAGCTTTAACACAAAAAAGGAATATTATTAATGAGGAAAAAGAACTTCATTTTTTTTAGAGGTGAGTAGGTTAATTTAAAAACTATCTAAAAAATTTGATCTAATTAACACAAACACAAACTTTACTATTGTGATGCTCTAAGCACAATAAACTCTATAGACATAAATACTGTTAAACAGGATGACGACGTACCGTCGTAATTATATTGACAACAAAGGTAAATTCATCAGCATTATTATCGGCATCATCATCTCTGTGTGTTAATTATTTTCTGGCTCAAGTTTTTTTTTCCGTTTTCCGTTTGTTTTGTTTATATACGTTTGGTTTTTTCTAAATGTTTATAGTCTAGTCAACCAGGTTATAGGTAATAATGCTGATCAAAAATAGTTCTTTTATTTTGTTTCAATTTCAATTTGATTTTGAACTTTAAATTCTTTAATTCAACAAAACGGGAAAGAATCGAAATCATCCTAAATTAGCTATCGACGGAAATAAGAACGAATAATAAACAATGCAAAGGTACGGCTATCTAGCCAATGAAATTTTGTTTTTCGCTTCAAATTACCTTATTTATGCATTTCTTTGTTTAATTCGAATGAATAAGTCTTATTTATGCATTTCTTTGTTTAATTCGAATGAATAAGTAATAAGCCTTCTTAGAGTGTTGTCAAAGTTGTTGGTATGGACGGCTGATGGAGATACTAGAGAGGGCATATGGAGTCAAGGCGTGGGCTTTTGCAATATTTTTTTTTCATTATTGAACTCATGTGTTTTTTTTTTTTTTTTTTGAAGAATTCAAACAAATTATACGTTTAAATTATTGAAATTAACATTTAGAGACTTTGTGTTTTAAACTTGAATCTAACGCCCATATTATTCACTCAATACATTCAGATTAAAACTGTAATCCAGATGTAAAGTATACAAATTCAATGTAAATACATCTGGATTTAAGTTTCAATCTGGATGTATCGAGTGAATAATACGGGCGAAAGTAAACTTCTCTTACGCCCATATTATTCACTCCATACATCCAGATTGAAACTTAAATCCGGGTGTATTTACATTGAATTTGTATACTTTACATCTGGATTTATATTTTAACCAGTGAATAATATGGGCGTTATTGTTGTGGCTGGTTGCCAATAGGGTTTAAACATTTATGTATTTGTGTTCTTAGACCTACCTAGTTATATAGATATTAAAATGTACCACCGTTTTATAAAAAAATTGACAAGTGCGACAGGTGGTGACAGTTTGTAAACTGACAACTTGATATATTAATTCAGCGTTGCCGCTATGCGACTTTAGTCGCATTTTGACCCCTTTTTTTGCTCATGCGACCATGATACGACTTTTTAAAAAAGTGGCTATTTGACCCTTCTTCAAAATTATGCGACTTTTTTGACCCCATTTCTTTTTTTGTTGAAAAAGTCTTTCCAAAATTCCATTGAAATTATTATTTTCGTTTAACTAACAGCAATCAATGGAACCTACACCTTAAGTTTCAATCTGTAAATCGAAATCGAGTTGAAATGTGTTTGTTTCGACACGATCGCATTCGCGTTGGCTCAATTACGTAGCAACCTTGCTATCCTCCCTTAAAAATCTTTTTTACTTTAAAAACATCCAAAAGCGTTCAGTACAAATTTAAATATTATAAAAACCATTATACATAATGTGCAATAATTCTTAAAAATTAACTTAATCGGCCTTATTGTGAATTTCACCCGAAAAATATTTCACCTGAACATTGAGGAATAAATTAATGTTCACAATAACAGGTATTTTTCAAAAATGAAATTTTGTGCAAAACATACAATAGGTGAAAAGTGAAATGACAAATTTTCCAAATCAAATTTTTTTTATACAATAGGTGAAAAGTGAAATGACAAATTTTCCAGGTGGAATGTTTTAAAGTGAAACTCACTTTACGGCTGAATAGTGTATCTTTTTTAAAGATACAGACATATATATGTATATGTATATATAAATATTATTTTTATGATAGTGAATTTATTTATTCTTTGTGTTAATTTTAAAGAACGATTTAATTTTTTTTATAAATGAACAATGAGCAATGATTTCTTTGTTCCTATAGTTTAGTAATTATTTACCGCTTAATTTATTAAAAAAAACTTGTGATACTGAAATTCAACAAATCATAATAAGAATATACAAATAAATGTTGTTTATTTATTATATTATCTCAAATAAAACTGAAAACTTATGTAGACCATTTTTTAATAAACTGATCAACACTGTTCTCCTTGTTTTAGCTCTATAGTTAACTTGTCATTCACCACTTAATTGAACTTTTTCTTAAAACAAAAAATTGTGATACTAAAATTCAACAAATCATAATAAGTATAGACAAATACAGGGTGTCCGCCGTTTTTCTGTTTAAATTTTCAATGTCTTCATGTGTATTCCCATCTATTTGGAAAAAATCTTTCATAATTCCTCTACATAAAAAAGGAAAGAAAGACGAAATTAAAAGCTACAGGCCTATTGCCAAATTATCTGTGATTCCTAAACTTCTTGAGGCTATTATTTGTGAATCTTTGTGTTTTTATGTTAAATCATTTATTGTTCCCAATCAACATGGTTTTACAAAAGGTCGCTCTACTGTTACTTTTTTAATAGAATTGGTTAAAAACTGTATTGATTCATTTAAAAACAAAAAACAAGTAGATTGTGTATTTACTGATTTCAGTAAAGCCTTTGACAAGCTGTCACATCGAGTTTTGCTTTTTAAATTAAGAAAATTGGGATTTATCGAATACTTTGTAAGATGGATTCAATCTTATCTATTCGATAGATCTTACTCGGTGCTATTTAACAGTTGCGAATCGAATAAGTTTAAAATCAACTCTGGAATCCCACAGGGTAGTCATTTAGGCCCTATTCTTTTTATTTTATTTATAAACAACTTACCATCTGTGTTAAAATACTCTAAGTGTCTCATTTAGGCCGATGATGTGACAATTTTCAAAGCAATTTCAAATACTCGGGATTGCGAAGAACTACAATGTGACCTTAATTCGTTTTTCGACTGGTGCACTCGTAACTGTTTCTTTCTCAATATCGATAAATGTAAAACAATGTGTTTTACCAGAAAATTTTCTTTTACTTCGTTCAACTATTTGTTTAATGATATATCAATATCTCGTGAAATCAATGTATCTATTCTTGGTGTCACATTCGATCGCAAACTCGAATTTATTGAACATATTAACTGCATTTCTAATAAAGCCAATTCAATTCTTGGTTGGATAAAAAGAGAGTCGAAACAATTTTCTGACCCTTTCGTGACAAAGCAGCTTTTTATATCTTTTGTACGACCCATTTTAGAATACGCTTGTCAGGTTTGGTCACCTCACTACGAATGCCATAAAAAAAGACTGGGACAGGTGCAAAAAAGATTTCTTAGATTTGCTCTCAGAGGACTGGGATGGGTAAATCCTTATGATCTCCCACCTTATAACAACAGACTAAGACTTATTGATTTACCCAGTCTCGAGGACAGACGTTCCTATTTATGTTTTGTTTTCATTGTAAAATTAATCAACGGTAACATAGACTCTTTGCACCTTCTGTCTCGTATTAACTTTAATATTCCACAAAGAAACTTGAGGAACATACCGGATAGTAACTTATTGAAAACTATCGTACCAATTACGAAAAATGTTCTCCTTTAAATAATATGTTTAAACTATTTAATTTTTACAATAATAAATATAACAATCTGTTTGATAAAACAATAATTAATTCATGTGAATTAAAATCAACGTTTTTTTTTTTGCAATTAATTAAAATCTTAATATACACTTTGGTAAGAATTTTGTAAAATTTGTTTGTAAACTAGCAATTTAGTTATGTTAAATAAATAAAACTAAACAATAAATGTTGAGTTTAAAATATTAGTCTTTATGAGAAACAACTTTTCTACCATGTAGGTGTCCCAAAGTTTATTGTTAAAACTGATACTTATGAAACGCCAGGTCATGATCTATTAGAATATCAGCGGTGAACCTGATAACCTTTACTTTTAGAAGATCATACCGAAAAAATATTATCTTATAAAATAAATTTTTCACTTTGATTTTTTTTTTTACGAAACACTATAACTATTTCAGTGTTTATCGGTCATCTATCTTTGTCGCAACTGCGCCTAACATTTGGATGCCACAATTCGTGTCTTTACAATACTCGGAACCGATTTTACCAAAATTTCTGTGAAAGGATTTAAGATAGTCTTAATCCTGAAGGCCAGCTAATTTTATTTATCGAAGAAATAGAAAATCATAAACCAATACTTAAAAAAAAACATCTGAGAAGATGCGTGTTCTTAAATCGGTTAATATACCATGCACTATAAAGTTATGCAAATACTTTTTAGAAAATATTTCTTTACTGAACTTTTTATTCGATTTTCTTGAAATAAATTTTATAAACAAGTAATGTACTTTTGGCGCGTTTGCTTGTGAGAATGGAATTGATACTTTGTTTACAGCTTCGGCATACAATTTTGAATCTATTTTCGGGGCAACTTATGTTCATGTTTTTTTGTTTTGCTATACCTAATGTTTTTTGGATGCCATAAAATAATTACAAAATGCTAGTGAATTAATTAAAACATAGAACAAAAATATCTTATAAATAAAAATTTGCTACTAATTCAAGTTTAGTATAGAAAAAACCTTAACGAAAATCTACTACATTCAACAAGAACTCTGTTATCGCCAACTAGTATTAATCAAATATGATTTTTTGATAAGACCACACTTAACTCACTGATTATAATATGTAAATAATTCATGTTTCATTTGAGTTTATTATTATTACATGTCAAATCGTGTAGGCTGGAATATCATGCTGTGTAAGATGGGCTGTCATATTTTGTTTCCACACTTATTATACATGATTTCTTTCCCACTTTTTTTGACATGTGTGTGTACTCAGTGAGGTAATGTGGATGGGCTTTTGGTAATGACAAATATCTGTACTTGTAAATTAAGCAAATGTAAAAAAGTGCCTTCTTTAATAGCGAGTTTCATTCACGAAAAGATTAGCACTTTTTGGCGAAAGATGTGCCCTTTTCCATTTTAAAGAGTTTCATTGCTAGAAAAAGAGCAATTCTAGATCAATTCTCAACACGAAAGAAGAGATCTCTCATGTGGTGAAAGATTCGATCTGAATACACAGCTGTTTCTTTCAAATGAAAAATATTTTGTTGTTTGTTGTGAACTTGTGTCAGCTAGTGATAAATGTAAAAAAAATAATTATGGAGGAAGTTCATAATTTGGATTTCTCAAATTTGTTGGAGGTTTTGTTTGAATCATCTTCTTTATCCTCGTCGTCTGATGATGAAGATATCTTTTCCCCGGAAATGTATGAGTTAAGAACTAGCAAACATAGAATCAAAGGTTTTGTTTCTGATGTTGTGGAAAACTTTTCGGAATTGGAGGTAACATCTATTAATTATAGTATACCCAATTACCGTAGATATTCAATAACTAAATAATATTTCACATTGTTACAGTTTCGACAAAACTTTCGCGTATCCAGAGGAACTGCAATTATGCTGACCGAAAAATTTCAACAATCTGCACACTACAAGAGAAATAATGAAGGTGGCAGATTAGCAATTGATCCAAAATCACAAATATATGCATTTTTATGGTAAAATATGTATATATTAACTTATAAAGATATGCATTATAAACTTCTCAAATAAAATATATAATATTAGGTATGCTGGAAACAAGAACTCATACCGAGAAGTCTCTAATATATTCAACATCACGAAATCCACAATGCATAGGCAACTGAACTTAGTTCTGGATTTTTTTTATGAAATTTCTCCAAATTATATAAAATTCCCAGATTGTGAATTGGATAAAGTAAATATTGCAAGGAAATTTACAGAGGTTAGCATAATTGTATAAAAACCAACCGTTCTTAAATGTTTTTCAAAAATGCATGTTCTCATAGATATGTGGAATACAAAATATCATTGGGTACATTGATGGTTCCTACATCCCCATAAGAAAACCAGCTAGATAAGTTGTCAATAACATTGCAAGGAATTTGCGATGCTGAAAAACGCTTTATTGATGTCTTTATTGGTTCACCGAGTAAAATTCATGACGCTCGTGTTTTCCAGTTGTCCTTCATATCTCAAAAATTGCCAACAATATGTGGAAGCCAATACCACATTTTGGGCGATGCAGCGTATCCTCTAAGGGAGTTCTTAATGACCCCTTTCAAGAACAATGGTCGTTTAACTGCAGCTCAGAGACGATACAATTACAAACACGCCAAGGGTAGAGTGAAAATTGAAAATGCTTTTGGCCTCCTAAAAAATAGGTTCAGACAACTTTTTATGTTAGAATTTTTCAAAGTTGAGAGTATGTGCAGATTTGTATTGGCCGTCTGTGTTCTGCACAATATCTGTATAGATAGGTGTGATACATGGCCTGATGAAAATGGAGAAAGCGAACCTGAAACACCAGAACAACCTGCAGAAACTGAAACAACAATGCACCTTCGGAGGTTAGGCGAAAATAAAAGAAATGCTATTGTCTTAAGCTTGTAAAATTTTAATTTTTGACTTTATTGAATTTAAAAACATAAATGAACACAAAAAAAATATGAATCCAATAAAATAAAACTTAAAATAAACTTAAAGAAAATTCATTAGCAATACAAAAATTAAATATACGTTATCATAAACAGTCTTTTTAGAAATTTGTTTTGTACTTAGGAACATAGGTGCACTAAAACGAATATAGAAAAACTCGAAGAAAAAAAGTATTTGTTGAAAAACGTTTGTAAAGTTTTGTTTATCGATTTGATTTCCTCCAACTTCTCTCGGTGTCGCCTCTCTTTGTTTTCCTCTTTTTCCTTTAATTCTTTTTGTTTTTGCAACAAAAATTGCTCTTGTATGGAAAGCTTGCGCTGACGACTAGTTGGTGGGCTAATCCAATTAGTGAAAGACGCATGATTTTCAAAATCATGTTCACCATCATCCAAGTTACTGGTTGAAGCTCCCGCTGAGGTTGACGAAGCTGACGAGCAACTGGAACCACCAGGTTTCAATGTTTTTAAGGATTTGCTTTTTGGTGATCGATAATCTTGCAAATAGTTGGACGTATCGCTTTTTCTTTTTGTTAAGCCTGCTCCCATGGTGGTTTCAGGCAGGATAGAGTCGTCGATGCCAATAACTTTTTCGACTTCCCTATCATACGCTGTTTGAACACGACTAGCGCCGCTCACTTTGTTGGAATTTAACGAATTTTTTGTTCTTTTAAGAACAGTTTTAAAACGGCCTTCCACTTGAACATCGGAGTAATGGGTCTTAAACTCTTTATTTATTTCGGCTGTGATAAATTTCCACATAGCTTTTTTAGTTGCCCATGGTTTTTGAGGACCTATTAACGCTAGGTTTTCGGCGTACAGGGAGAGCATCATTTTGGTTTCCAGCTCCCCCCATACCTGAATGACCCTACCATCGTTTGATGATTGGGTTTGGCCATTACGATCCGGTGAAGTATTCGGTTCAGTGTCAGTACAAAGAATTGAGACTATTTCTTCGTATAATATTTTTTTGCGATTTCTCCAGCTAGAAAAAACAATAATTCTCATGAAATTATTTTTTTTTTGTCAAAAAAACTTACTGCTTTTAATTCGAACTTCAACGTACCCACCCGAATCTACAACAACTCCGTTTGTTGTATCGCATAGCTCAAAATCAAATTCGTTTATTTCCGTCATTTTTGTTTGTATTTCTTCCTATAAATAATAAATAACAAAACAAAAATTATAAACGTGATTTAAATTCAACCTGCAATGTTTGGGTCTTTAAATTGCAAAAGTCAAAATGCAAATGACAGGGATGCCAAACTACTGAAAAGGGTTTCATTGAAAGTTTCATTCATTGGTTAAGAGAGCAATTCTTTTAAATTTGAATAAAACTCGCTATAATTTTCAGCACTATTCATTCAAAAATGCATACTTTCTGATACATATATGATTTGACATAAAGAAAATGATGTGCGGTTTTCAGTGAAAATTTATTTAGCGACGCCATCATAGAAAAAAAATGGAGTAGTACGCCGGTAATACAGTTTTTCTGCGCGCTTAAATTAACTCTTTAATTCCCATGCTTGTATTTATGGAAATAGAAACCATATCTCCTACTCAAAATTATAAATAGATTCATTATAGACCAGAACAAATTATAAAAATTAGGCCACGATCCCCCCCTTTTAATAGGGGGGTCACCTATAGGTGACACTGGGCACTGCTTGTGCAGTTTTATTTGTGTGTATATAGAAGTAAAACAATTATTTAGTTTGTGATTTCGCTGCAAAGCGTACAAATTGCCCATATCTGCTATAAATTTAACAATTTCGTCATTATACAGCAATTCGTACACTAACTATAAAATTCCACCGTCATAAATGCTTCAGTTGTTGGTCACACAATGCCCAGTGTCACTTATAGATGACACGTGATATTTTTACGGTTATAATTATCATGCTATGGTTTATTTTTGTCGAAAAATGTATTTATGTCTAACTTTATATATTTCTTTATAAAATGCAATAGAAAAAAAAAACAATACTTACAGCTTAGACATTTTTATCTCCGTTTATACATCAAGAAATCACACAAAGTAAGAAAACTCCGATTACACGCGAAACAATAGAATTAATTTGACAAATGACGTATAAGTTAGAGACTCAAAAAAAAAAAACATGACATACTAAGCCCTATTGGCTTTGCAACAATAAAAGTAGGATAAAAAAAAAAATTGCGGTATGGTCGAAAAAATATTATAAGCATATGTCACCTAGAGGTGACACTGGGAGTTGAAGAGTTAAGTCCCGAGAATTCCCTGGGGTTAGCTAAGCCCGCAGGAGATTAGTTGTTAGTTAGTTAGTTAGTTAGTTAGTTTTTTACATCCAATTCCCCCCGGACTTGTAAAAAAACACGCCTATAATCGCATCCACTTGGTAACGTGAAATTTCTTGTAAATTTGTAAAAATTTTCATAATTTGCTATGTCAAAATCCATCAGAAAAAACATAGTTTTGGGAAATTTGTTGAAAAAAAGTTACGAAACTGGCATATTATACCACAGTGATTGAGGTTAACACTCGTTGAATAGCCATAACTCCAGGGACTTAACTTTGCGGTAGCACACTTATGTTGTTGTTGTTGTTTTTGTTGTTGTTGTTGTTGTTGGTATTGTTGTTGTTGTTGTTGTTGTTGTTTTTGTTGTTGTTGTTGTTGTTGTTGTTGGTGTTGTTGTTGTTGTTGTTGTTGTTGTTGTTGTTGTTGTTGTTGTTGTTGTTGTTGTTGTTGTTGTTGTTGTTGTTGTTGTTGTTGTTGTTGTTGTTGTTGTTGTTGTTGTTGTTGTTGTTATTCCATTAAAAATATTCAATCTTTACACTTTTATTTTTTTTTTTATTATAATTTACAAAAGTCAATGACGAGGCATTCATTCATTGTAAGAATTAATGAGTTCTGCTTTATAAAAATAGAAAAGTAATTAGAATTCAATTCAACATGGATAACCATCAGCTTCCAGGGATTGTAAACAATTATCAAACACATACCTATACGTATCTATACATACATATGTATGTTAGGTGCTCGTATGTGGGATTACCAATTAGATGGTGATTTTGCATAAACTATCATTTATAAATACTTACAGAAATAATTTTAGTTTCGAAGTATAGGGGAAAAGTAGACGACTTTAATTATAACTTTTTTTTAAAAATCGTTGATCAAATCATGTCATGATATATGTACCTATATGTATGTGCCTATTATGGATGACAACTCAACTGAGTTTATTTGTCTCTACAACATTTTGACATTATCTAAATAAATACCTTTTTAAATTAAATTTATCATCATTTATCAATTTAAACGAAATTTGGTGTCTTCCGCATAATAAAAAGAAGTTAGTATGGTTGGAAACAGTTCTCGTAGAGGCGCAGCTAAATTTAATTTACAATTTCGCAACTAAAAGCCCTTCCACACTATCCATTTGAGTATTAGTACATGTCAAATTGAAAGTGCGAAAGAATTCCATGGCACTGCCAAATTTGTGGGAGAGAAATGCCTTTTAATTTTTTTACCACACACACAGTTTAAGTTAACCTCAATAAAAAATGTGATGAAATGTGTGATAGAATTAGAACTATTTCTAAAAATTCTCATGTATTAACACATGTCAAATAGTGTAGGCTGGAATATCATGCTGTGTAAGATGGGCAGTCAAAATGTAATGAAATGTGGAATAGAATTAGAACCATTTCTAAAAATCTAAAAATTCTCATGTATAAATACATGTCAAATCGTGTAGGCTGGGATATCATGCTGTGTAAGATGGCCTGTCATATTATGTTTCCTCACTATTATACATGATTTGTTTCCCACTTTTTGACGTGTATTAATACTCAGTGGGATAGTGTAGAAGGGCTTTAAGTGGAGTTGTCTCGGCAGCGCGGCCGCGGCGATGTCTCATCCTATAATAGCCAACATAATCTAAGGCGTATTGTAACTTGGAAGGTTTTTTTCGATTTTTGCAACCTCTTCGCATTAAGTTTCCTGTAGTTTTTTTTATACTACCAGTTTTTATTTTCATTTTTAAATGATACTTATAGCACGAGAGCACCAATTTTATTGCAACATTTAATTTAGTTTTTGAAAATGTTTTTTTTTTGTCGAAACCATTATTCGAATAACAGCAAAAAATTGTATTTAGATACTTTTCATTAATCAAAATAGAAATTGATATTGATTTAACCATACATTTTTTGTTCGTAAATTATTGCCGCGGCTTCTTTTTTTTAAGATACCAGATACCCCATTCTCAGAACTCCCCGACAAAGTTTTTCAGTTTTTTGGACTCGTATGAAAAAAAATTTATTTCAATTCGCTTGACTTTTTTTTTGCAGAAGGACATTTGTAAGTGCTCAGGAATGTAACCCTACCCTATATGTGTTTCTAGAGAAAATGTACATATTTAAAAAAACAGCCCACCAAAAAAATATTACTCAAATGTTGAAATTGAAATCTCTTTGCTTCTGCATTGTATATGAACTAATAATATTTGCATTATTTTATTAGAAAAAATTCAAGTGATTCAAGTATTCCACTTGCCCCCTACCCATGCCCATACCACCCAATAATATAATTTGGATGCTCGTTATTTTAATCACAATTTAGAATACATTTACATTTTGAATATTTTAAAAACAACGCAATGTTTTGATAATAAAACTACAACTATAACAATAATAAAAAAAAAAAACAACATCTAATCAGTAAAAATATTTTATTTTTATTTCAGACTTATTCATCATAATATTCCCTTGCTGAATTGCTCTGCAGAACAACTCTCAACTCAAATATTAAGATAAATTAATTAAAAAAAAATATAATACATGTATACAAATTACAAGAATAATATTACAAAAAAAGTGCAATATTGTATGTTGATTTTTTTTTCTTAATAAAGTGAAAAATATAAATTTTAAAAATTGTTGTTTATAAAAATAATAAAATAAGCAACAACGAAAAAAACAATTGCTAAATAGAAATTTTATAATTAGAAAAGTGAATTTCATACGAGATAAAGTTCTAAAAATGCCACTTTTTGGCAAAAAGGACTCGGGTAAAAAAAGTAAAAAAGAAACAAAAGATCTCAACAAACAAATCTCAATTGAAGATAAATACAATCTTCAAGGTTTACTTGGAACGTGAGTATAAAATTTATTTATAATAATAAAATATTCCTTAACAACAAAAATGTTCCCATAAAAGTCCTTCCTCATCTAATATCACATGCTTATATGTATATGTATATACGTATGTATACAGTTAGAAAGAAAGTGTAATGTCAAATTAATTGCCTGCTTGAAAAAAATAAAACATTCTACGATTTCATATTAAAAGTGTAGAACGACCTTTTCGTCATATTCCATACATAATTATACGAAATTATAACATGAGAATGAAATTAAGAATCAAAAAACATTAAAAACAATATCGCAAAGGTATAATAAACCTCTTTTGTCATTTCGTCGACCGAGAGTTGTTTGGTTGTATACACCAATTTTACGATTTTGGGAAATCGCATTTTAAGGCTTGCGTTCATATAAAAAAAAATTTGATCGATAAAGTTTTTTTTTCTATTTTTAATATAAAATTGTGTGGAATATCTTCTTTTGATTAATGTATTCAAAACTGTTTTACCTGTTGTAGTTTTCATATAAAGGGTTTTACCCACAATCGAGTTGATCGTATACTCCACCAAAATGAGCATTTGCTTCCATTCCAAAATTCAAGCACCAATACGAATTGGTATGAGAACCAACTAAAAAAAAGTCAATTTTCAAAATTAACAGTGTTTTTTATTTAATAAACATTAAAATACATAAAAATACGAAAAGACTGTGTATTAAGGCAGCCTTGGCTTACAAAAAAAAAAAAAAAAAATTATAAAAACATAAAACTCATCCCATGACTAAGTTTACAATAACACAAAAGTCACGAAGTCATTCTATCACCAATCAACTTATATAACTAAAAATAATTATTGGAGTACTTCAGGTAAAAACAATAGAGCAAAATAAAATCAGAATTAATTTTTTGATTTGAATAGGGCTTCATAATAGGCCTGGACTGCATTAGGCATAAAAATAAAGAGACTTTTAAGGTCACTAATTTTTCCTGTGACTTGAAAGCATAGGCTGAACAAATTTTTTGGAAATGACTGAACTTTAAAAATGTGCATTTTGGCGTTTACAACAAAACAATTCTCGGGCGACTATTTGCAAAGAAAATTAAAAACAATTCTTTTTTATTATAAGTTCCAACACCAACCATTTCCAACGACACTCCATTGGTAAGCTCGTAATTGGTCTGTTTGGTAAGGCGAAATTTCTTGCGAATTTCCATGAATTTTCAAAATTTTCTGTCAAACCCATAGACAAAAAACTCAGTTTTTGGGAAATTTGTTGAAAAAAAGCAACCAAACAGGCATAATATACAGCAAATTTTCTTTCAACATAAAACCTTGTTCGTTTACTTTCCAAAACTGCCCATTTCCACCATTTTTAGTCCCAAAGATTTTCAAAGTTCATATATAAAAAAATAAAACTAGAAAAATATATGGCAGTTTTAGACAAGTAAACGAACAGACCTAAAGTTTACTGCTAAGACGACTTTTAAAGGAAGCAACATATCAATTATTTAGAACTATCCGACCATTTTTCGTCTCCATTTACTGGTAAATTAGAAAATTTTGCTGTTCTATGCAAGAGCGTTTTATAGCATGCCCTTCAGGCCAAAAACGTCTTAAGCTATTTTTTTCTAGTATGTCTGAGATCATTGAACAATATATAAAAAGATGAGCCTTGTTGAAATGAGGTGAATGAGCACCTTTTTTTTTACACCTTCAAAGCTCAAAATGAATTAAAGGCATAGCAGATAAAAATTTCTAACTGGTTTTGTTTAATTAAAAAAAATTTTCAAAAATCGGTTGTAGTTTGGCAAAGTTAAGGTAAGTACAGACGATTGTCACATCTGTTATTGAAAAAACTGTTCCAAATGTCTTACAATCGTCTGCACACACAATTTTGTCTGAAAATATTGTCAGACGACAATCTGACAAAAAATTGTCAGGTATCTTACAATCGTCTGAACACACAATTTTTATCATTGTCAGTCGATTAGGACATTGTCAGACTCATTGGTCATTATCAGAAAACATCTTACAATTGCTGACAATTTCTTCATTGTTCGAAACGCCAATGAGTTGGTTAAAGAGAGATACAAAAATAGCTGGCAATCAAATTGGGAAGAAATCTACCAACCGTGTGAACGGACAATTTTTCATTGTAAGAAATATGTCAATTGTCAGCTAATTGTTAGCTATTGTCAGACCATTGACAGTTCTAACAATATTGTAAGATCTGACAATCGTCTGTACTTAGCTTTAGCCTTAGAGCCAGTCAAAGGAAAAAAAGCATAAAAATCATAAAACCGTTATAAGTCGAAAACGAAGCGAAAACAAGAAAATCACCTCTTAAGTTTTTCGACTTGAAATGACCTCAGGAACTCATGGTTTTCTTCTGAGGCTGTGATTTCGGGACACCCTGTATATTGCACTTATTCACAAGCCCTCAAAGTTAAAAAATATTTTATTCAAGTTGCGAACTTTATTTTCAATAAACTTTTAAATGTCTTTTTCTGAATTTTCTTAAAATAAATTCTGTAACTTTATACAACATTTTATTGGCCTATTCTTGACTATTATGACTACAAAAAAAAAAATAATTCATCAAAGAAGGCTTCTATTAGAAGCCTCAAACAATGGTACTAAAAAAATGGTTTTAATGAAAACTTTTTGGGTTTTAAGTTTAGCTCCATTTGCCTCCAAGCAGTGACGTATATCAACGTATGCTCCATACTTTCAAGTTACAGAATCGAAAAACCGGCTGCAGATACTTGCAGATCTGGAAGTTATGTTCAAATTTGTCTCACTGAATCGGGTTTCAAGAAACTTGGTTTTAAAGGTGGTATATATAAAAAAGTAATGATTTCTTCAGTAGTAACTGTCAAAATGAACTGGTTAAGCCCATTATTTTTAGAAAAATTGTGTACCTTTATTTTAAAAATAAAATAAAATTAATACATTGACCCAGGTCTGAGAAATTCGATTTTTTGCGAAACCATTTATTTTTGCATGTAAAATTTTTCAATTTTCTCGGAAAAAAATATATAAAAAATATTATTGTTTTTTAATAGTCTGAGTTATATGATAGAGTTTAATAAAGAATAAATAAAAGAATTAATGATAATCCTACAGTTATTTTGTTTTCACGCAAAAAGTACAAGCAGGTAAAAATAAAAAAGGGTGTTTTTTCTGATTTTTGCCAAAGATTTTAGAAAAATGTCCGTAACTTTTTTTTTAATCAGTTTTTCTTAACCAAGTTTTGACCAAGTAATTTTAAGACTCATCTTAATATATGTTTCGAATTTTAATAAAATCCGATAAGTTGTTCAGATTAAATAGACTTTTTTTTCATTTCATTACCCTCAAATTTTAGTATTTAATAATTTTATTTTTAATAATTATTTCTTAAACAAATTTTGACCAAATATGTACAAGACTAATCTTGACATCTGTGCCAAATTTCATATAGAAATCCGTTCAATAGTTCAGACTTTTTTGAAATGTCAATAGCATTTTTTCTACTCAACTTTTCGTAACAAAAATGTAAAAGAGCAATCTAAACATGTGTGCCGAATTTAATTAAAATCCGTTAAATATTTTAGATTTTAAAGACTTTTCCGCTCTCCCATAAAAACCAAACCACTGTGCGTCGTAAACGAACTGTTACGACATTATTTGCCTTTCGGTCCATGCTGGCAATTTTGGAACCCCTAGCTCAGCGATGGGTGTGGTTCTTGGACCTATAGTCGATACAAAAAAAATATAATGCCAGACGTTATGCACGGTGTTACGGCGCGCGAGAAAATTTCAAAACTCCCTCCCTACCTGGTTGCCTTCCTTGCCAAAGCAACCCCTTGCTTAAGCTTCCTCTCACCTCGTCTCTTCATCTCTCTCTTCTTCTCCCTCTCATCCCTTTTTAAATAAAAATTTAATCACTCATTTTGTTTTTTTTTATTTGTCCTTCAAAAATTATTGAAATCTTTATTAAATTTCATTTTTCTTTAATATAATTTCATTAGTTTTGAAAATGTTATAATTTTAAATATAAAATATAAAAGATATTATTTCAAAAAAAAATTTACCATTCAAAATTTACAATTATTTTTTATTAAAAAAAAAATTGGTTCTACGGCAACGCGAAGCAAAAATCCAAAATTTTATTCAAATTTACAACCACGTCTTCGAATTTATTCACTAGTTTTTTCAAATTCTCTTTTATTTATCGTATTTTTATTTTTTTTACTAACGCTTTTTTCCCCAAACACCCACTGCTGCGGGAAGCGAAGGGTTTTTCTTGGATACCTTTTTTGTATCCTTCGATTAAGTGATGATCTTTATATTGTTATATACTGCAATCTTGTCCTATCTTGACTTTTTACCAACCAAATTGGTGGTGATGTTGCCGGGGTTGCCACTGCAAATTGTAATATGTACACTAGATAGGTACACTTGACATGTACACTAAGTATCAATCGAAATCCCTACAGATTTTGCTGGGAACCTGGTGCTTTATGGAACTTTTTGTTCTGTTTTGCTGGTAAGGATTTTTTTTATGTGTCGATATAGCAATTAAGTGCATTGTCCAATTACCTTTGTATGTCCGCCTATCTGCTAGCTAAACAACAAAGGAAATGTCTGCAAATATCCCTCCTTCCAGGATCATTGAACCCTTGGAGTTAAAATTACTCAATTTCAGAGCTTAAACTCCTCAAATTTCTACTTACTAAAATCCTGACCCAAACCTGCATGTCGGAAACCCTGCCAAAGCTCCTTCCTGAGTTACAACTCAGAACGCATTCCGAAGCTCAAAATAAGGATTCTACTTCAATTTAGGATCCGCTCATCTTTTTCTTTCACTTTCTCAACCGTTTGGTTTTTCCTACTTAAGTTTATTTTTCTTGTTTTTAAATTCCTTCAAGTAACTCGTTAACGTCAGTGCAACGAAGGTTGTCTACCGGGTCGTTTCTATTTGTTTTTATTTATTTGTTGTAAATGGGTGCGTTCAATCGATTACGTTTTACATCTGAATTTTCAGATTTCTGAATTTTTGGAGCTTCTGATTGGCCAGCTGTCATAAAAAGTTAGATGACTTTTAGTGACTTTTAGTTACGTTTAGTTACGTTTCATCTGAATTTTCAGACAAGAAATTCTCATCTGAAAATTCAGATGAAAGTTGTTTGTGGTGGGGGAAGTGCCAAAAGCACACATAAAAGTTGAACTTTATAATTTGCGACTTGTTGGTGGTTGATTTTTTTAGTTTTTGTCATGAAAATTTTATACTTATTTAAATGAACGAACTTTTTGTTTATTGTTAAGTGAATTTTTAAATCAACAATTTTTTTAATTGATGTTTTTCTATGTTTTTGTAAGTCATACATATATCAATAAAAAGACTTTTAATGAAGGTAATGAAACCTGTTGCTGATTTAGTTACATATATTTTCATCCTCACAACTACTCACTCTCAATGTTTAATTTACAAATGTAATTAAAGTTCTATTTTATTTAGCTTCAATGTAAATCCTTTAGGTAAATGCAGGAATTTGACAGAATGACTTTCGACTGAAATTTCAGATTTTTTTTGCGTTCAACGACATAAATTCAAAAATCTTAAAATTCAGATGTTAAGCTATTTTTATTGAACCCGCCCAATAAAACAAATAAAAAAATTCAACTACGCGATTATGCGAAATCGGTTACAGAACTGTCAAAATTTGTATGGTAAATCTTTCCAAACAAATCTTAAACTTTAAGACACAAACTCTTGTAACCTAGAAGAAAAAACAGAGAAACGGGCATATCGAGGAAAAAGTGAGGTTTTTTTTTCAAAATACCGTGAGTTACACAAACACAAATGCATTCACACATGCAAATAACTCAAGAATTAATAGATCATTGGAAGCAATTTGTTCATACAATTGTATAAATTTACTTTTTTGGCTTATTTTGGGCATTTTTAAATTGTGGATAACAAATTTTACGAATGTTAAAATTGAATTAAATGTTTTAAGCTGTTCGTCGTTTAACGAACAGCTGATTTGTTTACCATATCGTTAACCACATTTACGCAAAATGTTTTCAGGTGCCTTCATGAATCTTGTGTCGGAAATTTTACGATTTTACTACATCGTAAAGTTTCCGACGTTGCATGAATACCCCTAATATTTTTCCACCGAAAATTAAATCTGTTTAGTGTTTCCACTGCACGAAAAGATTAACAACAATTAGTATAGTAACTTTTGTTTTTAACCCTTTTTTATATTCCACAGTGGTGCCTTTTCAGAAGTTCGCTTAGCCGAGAGTAAAGACAATCCTGGCCAACATTTTGCCGTTAAGATTATCGATAAAAAAGCATTAAAAGGAAAAGAGGATTCACTCGAAAATGAAATTAAAGTTCTTCGAAGGTGAGTTTATGAGAAGTTTCTTTAAAAAAAATAATAATCATAATCATTTACTTTCTATAGAATTTGAATTAAAAAAAAAGAACCTGATTACTTATATTTTTACAAATATAAATAAAATTTTCTTTTAGATATAAACGTTTTTGTTCTTGTGTTCTTTGTGTGTCATTTTAAACAAAATAGTTAATCTTAAACAAAAAAAAATTGAAAATCTTACGCTTTAAAATACTAAGTGCCAAATCTTAATTTCTATTTATATACCTAGCATAATTGCTTCTTTTTTATTTACAAATGCTATTTTTCAAGCTTTATTTATTATATTAAACACTTTTAAGCATTTAAATGAACTTTTATTCATAATTTTTTAAACATACCTATAATCTACATGTGAGACTTAAATTTTACAAATGTTATAAAAATCAGACCATTGTACTACGTACCCCTTTTAACACACTGATCTATTTTTGTGGACTTTTAAAAAATGAGTCCATACCTCATAATGGGGAGTTAATAAGCAGTCGTTAGGAACAAGGGGTATAGTCAGAATTTTGAAATTTTGTAGCACATCTAATTGCCACAAATAGTTTGAGTGCATGAGAGTTAAAAAGACTTTTTGTGGAAAATTTGAAATTTTTTGTCAAATTATCCGCAAATGATTTCCGAGCATATTTCCAAACAGTCCCAAAGACGATCTCACACGATTTGTGAACAAGCATATTGTGACACTATGAGAAATTACACGACTATACATATGTACTTATACATATAAAAGGTGTTTTTTAAAGAGTCGGAAAACTTTAAATTTGCAACACTGTTTTACGTAACAACCGATTTGACAGTTCTTGGTTGTTTTGAGGTTAGTTTGGTTTGGCAATTCATCATATGAATAGACTCAAACCGGAGCAACGTTTGCAAATTGTTCAAATTTATTTTGAATGAAACACACTTTTTATCATTTAACATAGTTAAGCTAAGTACAGACGATTGTCAGATCTTACAATATTGTCAGAACTGTCAATGGTCTGACAGCTGACAATTGACATATTTCTTACAATGAAAAATTGTCTGTTCACACGGTTGGTAGATTTCTTCTCAATTTGATTGTCAGCTATTTATTTATCACTCTTTAACCAACTCATTGACATTTCGAACAATGAAGAAATTGTCAGCAATTGTAAGAAGTTTTCAATGATAACATCTGACAATAACCAATGAGCCTGACAATGTCCTAATCGACTGACAATGGTAAAAATTATTTGTTCAGACAATTGTAAGATACCTGACAATTATTTGTCAGATTGTCGTCTGACAATGACGTTTCTGATAATATTGTCAGACAAAATTGTGTGTTCAGACGATTGTAAGACATTTGGAAAAATTTTTTCACTGACGGATCTGACAATATTGTAAGATCGTTTGCATTAGCTTTAGCTTCAACTTTTATTTTTATATTATTATTATTACTTCTACTCAATGTTAACACCTTGGTCCTTGACCATGAAGATGAAAATATATACGACAGTTGAAACAATAGTTTTTCTTTTTTAGTTCAGAGCAGATCCTGCGAAAAAAAGGTTCATGTTTCGCAAGCTCAGTGCTCAGGTGTGTTTCATAAACATATCAGATCAATTTGAAAAGACAAAATTGAAAACAAACAGAATTGCAATGGCTGACAACCAAGTGTTCAAATAAGGTGTTCACATTAGACCCTGTTTAGATTGGGAAGATTGAGTCCGGACTGGATTGTCACCATGTTTACATTTGAAACTTTTAGGCGCCTCAAAATACATTGAAACAACAACAATTTCAACAATCCACACATTGAAGCAAAAACAAAGTAGACTCATGAGTCCTGTTTTTATGTTTTCTTCGTGCCTCACGAGAACCAACCCTTCTCTTGCCTACGAACGGCCGTGATACCGGCCTCAATCTTTCCTATCTAAACAGCGTCTTAGACAATTTCTCTTCCGACTTTTTTCTGAAGTCTCCGTCAAACAAATCAGAGTACTCAGATTACAGCTATGCCTTAGAGTATATATTGCATGGAGTGCTCGTTAAAAATACATGCGTGTAATTATAAAAACGTAACTTTTTTTTATAAATAACCGTGGTCAAGTGATTTTAAGATATTTTTACAGTGTAAAAGAACGGTTTTTAGGTACAACTTGATATTATGTCACACCAAAAAAAAAAAAAATTTCCCAAAAAAATATTTTTCGCCGTTGTATCTATTTTTTAACTTCTTTTGAAGCATAAAACAGCATAAGTAAGATTAAGAAGAATTTACACGTATATTGTATAAATACACGTGTAACATTAAATTCACGTGTAAATATAAATACACGTATTCATACACGAATAATTTATATACACTTGTAACACGGGTACACGTGTACACGTTCATTAGGGGGCTCTTTTTTCGACGAAAGTCTTGCTTGATCACGTAACAACTGATGACTATCGTCTTGAAGATCACGTTTTGACGATCAAATATTAATTACTATCACCAAAACGATAGTTTTTGGATGATCGTTTTGCATTGGGGTTTATAAGCTACATTTCAACCACAGTTTGAGAATACCAAACACTCTCAAATTTCATTCTGAAATAAACTATTTGTCGCGTTCGGGGATATATCAAATATAGGTATCAACGTAACGCAAATATTTTCGGATACGTTGGGTTGTTGTTGCATCAGCTGTTTTGTCACAAGGGATTACAACAACTCAAACCTTTCCGGGTAGCTTTGGATGGTTCCCCGAACGCGACAATTGAAGACACTTTGGTGGTTGAGTTACGTGAAGCAAATTATTGACGATCACGTTAAAGATTATCGTTTTAAAAATTACAGAATGACTCGCCAGTTAATAGAACGAAAAATAAAAACTGTATACATATTCCATTCGTTTAGACATTTAGGTTATTTTTTTTATTTCTAATTTTATTATAATTTTTTTTTTATTTCTTGGCCTGTATACTATCTTTCTATCTCTCTCTCTGTATTGTTATAGAACTATAGGCATATCTGATTAACTTTATATAAGAAATTTTCATAAATAAGTTCTTTCAAAAAAAATAATTTAAAGTAAAAGAACATTTAACTTTGCAGTTGATCTCAATAGTAATAAATTTAAACAAAAAAAAAGGATTTTTCATGTATACTAATTTCATATTCTATGAAGAGAACTTAAGCTTAAGGAATATATTGAAGGCAGGTACAAATTTTATATGGCGAAATACCTATAATGCTTTACGCTAAACATAAATCGTCTCATGTCAAGTTTCTTTTATTTATAAAATATTCTTTAATTTTAAAAGAAAGTCACAAAATATATTATTGCTTTATATTATAATTATTTTTTTTTTATTTTTTATTATTGCTCCTAAAATTATTTCAAACGTTAACCCATGAACAAAAAAAACAACCAAATTAGAAAAAAAAAATTCAATTTTATTTTATTTTTTTATTTCAACTACTTTTCTTTGTTTTCTTTGTTTTCTCTATTTCTCTATATTTTTTTGTAGGTTCAGCTCTAATCAAAATGATCCGGATGGACCTAGTGGACCGCGGTGAGTTTGAACATTTAAACATCAAGCCCTTCTCTATCCGATCAAATCAAAATTTAATTTGGTTGGTGATCAATATTAAAGTAGTCAAATTATTGCAGAACAAAAGGGAAACAAATCCAAATTTTTACCAATAGTGGAGAAACTTTTTTTGATGTCTTATAGTTAAGTAGGCTTGTCGGTAGGTCAGTCGTTCCTGAGTATTCAAACAAAATGAGTAACACCATTTTAAAGATCACCAACACCAAAGATCCATTTTGAAAAAACGCATTTTATCTAACCAATTTATCGAGAACGACTCATCTTATGCGATGTACAAACAATTTTGTTTAAATAGTAATCTAATTAGCTCTCTTATTTATATTTAACGTTTTTTTAATTATAGTTTATGAGTAAGAAAGCTTAAAAGTTTTTTTTCTCAGTTTTTGCCACTTGAAAGGGGGTTAAAAGTTTTAATTTATTTTCTTTGTTAATTGCTCTTGTATGGCATTCGGCAGTTTCACATTTGGTATACCAATAATTTGAAAATAACTCATATAAAAATCTCACGCTATTTAATCTTTAAGGCCCAGTTTCTTACTCGATTAAGTGTCACTTAAATGCCAAATATAGAAAAATAATGCACTATTTCACAGTGTAAACTTATCGGAATAAGTGACACTTAACTCTCACAAGTTGGCCACTTAGGTTCCACATACTCAGACAGTAAAACTGCGGCTAAAGTGCCAAAATGGGAAAAATAAGTGCCACTTATTTTGGTAAGTGTGCACTGTGAAACTTTCCCTAAGTCGTGTGTTAATTGGATTATAATTTCGATTAAACTTTATCCGAAATTACAGTTTGAAGTTTCTATGTTTCATTAGTATACAAAAATTTAACGTGATTTAAATTGAATTCACACACAGCCTTTTACTACGTTTTCATTGGGCCAAATGAGGTAATTTCGTTGAAAATTTCCAAATTCGATTCCAAATTATCTCATTTCCCATACAAATACACATTTCGAAATGAGGTAATTTCAACCAAATTTGCACGAAATTAGGTTGGAAATTACGTAAAAACCTTATGAACACACCCAAGCGGAATGCATCCGAAGTGGAAACCAAGTGGAAACATTAAAAATGTCAAAATTTGATGCATAAGAAACAGAAAGAGAACACAAGAAAAAGAAGCTATTAACTGCCAAATCAAATTCAAAATGAAGTTTTCTGTCAAACGGAATTAGCAAATTTGCAATGAAAACACATTTTCTGTAATTTACGAAATTAGCTCATTTCGGCTCCAATGAAAACGTAGTATTAAGAATACATTTCACAAAACAAAATTCAAACACACATCTACATAACAAGGGTATTCATGCAACGTCTTAAATTTTACGATGTCGTAAAATCGTAAAGTTTCCGGTACACTTTTCATGAACGCACCAAAAAACATTTTGCGTAAAGGTAGTAAACGATATGGTAAACAAATCAGCTGTTCGTTAAACGTCAAACAGCTTGAAATATTTAATGGGAGCGTATCGGAATCCCGCTTTTTAAAATCCCGTTTTTCGAAAATCCCGAAAAAAAAGTTTTAAAATCCCGTCTACTAAAATACCGTTTTTTTAAAATCCCGTCTTCTAAAATCCCGCTTATTCATAATCCCAATGTATTAAAATCCCGCTTTTTAAAATCCCGCCAAATCCCGCCAATCCCGTTTTTCGAAATTAATTTGGGTATTATAAACTTGGTTAATTATGAACTCATTCCCATCATTTTAGGAACTAACTGCCAAATACCAAAATGATAAAAAGAAATTTTGCTTACACCCAACCTCGCACCTACCCCAAATCCTATAGTGTGCCCAAGCAGGTGGGTTGCAGGGGGGCAGCATGCCCCCCCATACATACCTCACTGTTTATTAAAATCGTTGGGACTTATTTCATAATGAAATAAGTCCCAAATGAACTAACTCCCAAATTTATGAACTAAGTCCCAACGAAATTTTGGTGGGAGTTAAAACAAGTAGTTTTAATTGATAAAGCGGGATAATAAGAAACGGGATTATAAAAAACGGGATTATAAGAGACGGGATTATAGAAAGCGGGATCTTGAAAAAGCGGGATTTAAAAAAACAGGATTATAAAAAGCGGGATTTTAAAACCGGGATTTTAAAAAACGGGATTATAAAAAGCGGGATATCGAACCCAACCCATATTTAATTTAATTGTAACATACGTAAAATTTGTCATCCGCAATTTAAAAATGCCCAAAATAAGCCAAAAAAGTAAATTTATACAATTGTATGAACAAATTGCTTCCAATTATCTATTAGTTCTTGAGTTATTCGTCGAAAATTATGATAAATATGTTTATTGTTGTGATCAACACATAAGTGCATGTGTGAATGCATTTTTGTTTATGTAACTCACACTATTTTGAAAAACAAACTCATTTTTCCGCGATATGCCCGTTCCTCTTTTTCTTCTTCTAAGGTTTCAAGAGTTTACGATGTTTACTATCTTGGTTTAAGACACAAATTTGTGTCTTAAAGTTTAAGATTTGTTTGAAAAGATTTCCCATACAAATTTTGACAGTTCGTTTACGACGTCGTAAACTTTAAGAAGTTTACCACGTTTACGATGCTTTTCCAACGTTGTATTCAATCATTTTGACATATCATCGAACAACTGACTGAAATTTTTTTGTTTCCATTATGCATTCTGGATATTCTGGTAAAACATTTTGTGTTTTTCATCTTCTTCTCCAGAATACATAAAGAAACACACACCTAGTATATTAGAAATCAATCTTGTTAAATCTTTAAAGGGTTATGGTTATAGACACAAATAAGTTATTCTATCAGCAATGTTTCAGTAATTTTAACTCACCATTTTGACGGATTAACTGACATTCAACAGTGGTTCAAGTGTTTTATGATAGCCAGAGGCGTAGAGAGCATTTTACTACAATGGGTGGGGATGAAATAGTGTTAAATTCCATAATTTGTTTTATATTTTTATTTTGTCTGACAAAAACAAGTACAAACGGCGCAAAATTTTAAACAGCCTGATGTTAAGGTATAAGCATGATACTACTTAACAATTTACTCGCTTTAAAGCTTTTTTTTTACTAGTACCTTACTAAACCTATTTTTTTAATTAAACAGTAAATGAACAAAGTTATATTGTATATGGCTTAATGTGTAATCGGCACAGTCAAAACACGTGCAGCACGCGTTCTCGCCTTTGATTTATCTGATTTACATAAATTTTGACGCGATAGAAAGGATGTTTGATGTATTATTTTTGTCAAAAATTCGTTTATGGAGATATAGTTGTTTCGTTTTCAAACTGAAGAAAACATGGCGAGGTTTTGTGTCACTCCCAGGTTCATTTTGAGTTTCCCTGCCTTGGATCTTAACTTTGTCAATTTTTTGTTCCACCAGGTTTAGTTTAGTTGATTAATTTGAACGTCTCCTATTTAGCAACACTAAACTCATTAATCCGATTTGATCTCAGTTGTTTCTCAGTGTTCCTTCCTCAGATTTCATATCAATTTTTTATTAAGCAATAGGCGTGTTTTTTTGCAAGCCCAGGGGAATTGGTTGAAAAAAACGAGAGCGGGGATTACCGACGCCATGACAGTAAAAAACATGGTGTTTTCATACAAACTATCGATAACATGTATGTAATTCATGCCGGTAACACAGTTTTTCTGTGCGCTTAAGTTAAGCCCCGAGAATTCTCTGGGATTAGTTGTTGTTGCATTTAATATGTTAATTGTTTAAAACCGACGTCGTTTTTTTCATCCAATTCCCCCTGGGCTTGCAAAAAAACACGGCTAATATTTAAGCTTTTATTAACTTACTATAGATATAAATAACAAATAGATAAACTTATCATATCCATACACATTTAGTTTTTACAAATCTACAAATATTTTTTTTTTAAACATTTTAAAAATATTTTCTGATTTTATTTTAATATTGTTTTTATTATTTTGTAATTTTTTTCGCAAACTGTTACATTTTTATACTAACAAGATAAATTTTAATGGGACACCAAAATGTGTATTGTACATTAAGTCAACATTTTTTGTCAGGTTCTTCAGAAACGAAAGTAATCTTATTTTTCAATTTTCTTTAATAAATAGAGTCAATGAGTGTATATTGAATTCTAATTTCATATCAAACATGATTCCAAGATACTTTATTCTTTCCACCACTTCCAAGTTCCATCACCATGTTGATCTTTGCTTTACATACGTTTAATCATAAGTTATCATTTGTTTATAATAATTTTGCTGCATTCAAATCCCCAAACGCCCAACCTTTTAATTCTAATACATATGAACCTAAGAAAGATTGAGCTAGTGTAGTAAAAATTTGTGATTTTGACCTGTTTTCTGTAAATATTGAATCTGCTTATATAGACGGTTACTTTTAAAGATAAACCCTTGATAAAAAAAAAACACACACCACCTAGTACTATCTAAAACTAATTTAAGTGACAAATTGACATAATTTTTCGTATAGTTCCTATACCATTATTGAGCGGTAATATAGAGCGGTAATTATAGAGCGCAAACCAAAACAGAGAATTTCCCAGTTCAGAAAAAAGATATCTCAGAAATTGTTTTTACCATTTCTTGCTATCATTTAACTGACCTTTTCGATTGGTGTCAGAATGATAGTTCTTGCCTGGATTTGATTTCAGAATCGAAACGGGGAGCCTTCTAGCACTGATCTCTATATATCTCTATTTTTGACGCCAAGATATAGTCATGGCCGGTACCCTCATATAACAGTATAACAGCGGCTCCAGCGGTATGGACGCTACTGGACCTGGATTTTCTTTTATTTTTTTCAATACTTACACCCGCAATGCTTACACTGCTCAATGCTCAATTATAGCAAATATCTTCAATCTCTTTTTTCGTTTGTATGGAGCGAGATATGAGGTCCTGGCCGGTACCCTTTCAAAAACTGCCTCACAAAAACTGTTATACACTATAGATTATTCACTATTTCAGTGTATCATAGAGATCAGTGCCTTCTAGACGTATCATATTATTCTTCTAGGTCGCCAATTGGAAATGTCATAATTGGATTCGTGTAAATTAATGTCAATTGCTGAACTGAGTAATTCATTAATTAGCCAAATGTGTGAGAGAAATTTTAACAATTTGTAAGTTGTTTAAATCCTTGCTGGAACTAACAAAAAATGACAATTTTTGAGAAATATAGCACAAGCTTGCCAGGCGTTTATCATATACATAAATCCTATAATGATCATTTGAAAATGATAATAAAGTATGTGTTATGGACCATAACCCACAAAACCCAAACCCAGTATATATTAGCAGGAACTCACTGTATTTGCAACACAATTATTGTAATATCCCTTCCTTGGCATACACTCAAACTTAACTGCAAATGTTTTTCTAAACTAGCTTTGGTTTTTTTCTTTTTTTTTTTTATTTGCATTCTGATGTTTATTTAAACAAACAAAATTTTCAAACTTATTAAATCCTACGCCTTCAATATATTCCTTTGAAAAAAAAAACCATCAAACTGATTGAAGACGCAAATAAAAGTTTTCTTGTTTTTTTTTTTTAATTCAATCCCTAATTCAAACCTAATTTTAACTTTTAAATAAAGCCTGTATAGTACATGTATGCATTTAAAAAATATATTTATTTATATGGGATGCGTAATAAACAACATTACAAAGGAAACATATAAAAAGATTGTTAGATCATTTTGTCATTGTCTATAATCCTTTTGCACGCATGATCAGTTTTTGGAAAACTAGTTTTTAAATTTTAATTCAAACAAGTGATCAATGTTGTTTTTATTTATATATTTATTTGACAGACTTACACATCCGAATATAGTTCAACTGCTGGAAACTTATGAGGACAAATCCAAAGTGTACCTAGTGATGGAATTGTAAGTAAAGCCTTTTTATGATGCACAATTGAAAATTATTTAAATTTAAATTCTATAATATTTGTAAATTTTTCGGTTTTATTATATGTTTTTATTATCAGAATTGATCCTTATGGATCATCAAATAACATACATAACGATAGCCGAGTTTTATTATAACCAATAGACCCTGTTTTGAATTTAGATTGGGAAGATTGAGTCCGGACTGGTGAGATGTCATCGTGTTTACATTTGAAACTTTCAGGCGCCTCAAAATACATTGAAACAACAACAATTTCAACATTCCACACATTGAAGCAACAAAAAAGTAGATTCATGAGTTCGGTTCTTATGTTTTCTTCGTGCCTCGCGAGGGTCCTCACCCCAACCTTCGCTTACCTACGAACTGCCGTGATACCGGCCTCAATCTTTCCAATCTTAACACCGTCATAACCCATATGGTTCACCCCGGTATAATAAATAGATACGGATCCTAGTCAAAACATTTTTGTATGCTCATCTCTTTTTGTCTTAAGCAGCCCATAGACACTACACTTGTGTCTGCACCGGTGTACTGACACCGGTGTGGCATTCCGCCACACACGCCACATCGATCGAAACACCGAAACCAAAAATCAAAAACTTTTGATTTTACTCGCACCGTGTGCGCTCCAGCCCACACACAGCACACTGCTGCTTTATGTTTGTTTATTTTTCGTGTTTATACCAGGGTTGTGACTTTACTGCAATTGCAGTAGATCTACTGCATTTTTTTCGAAAAATAAATCTACTGCCTTTAAATTAAATCTACTGCACTTTTGGTTTTACGAAAAAAAATCATTCAATAGGCGTTTTTCTTTTATAGATCAGAGCTGATTGAGCTGAGTACTGAGCAAAGTTTGAGCGAACAGAATAAATTTTAAGCAGAGTATGTTCAGAGTTCTCTGATTTAATTATGAAACAACTTAATCACTGAAATGTCATGATTATAAATTATTTATTTATTATTATTATTTTACCTTCTCCACTAGAGCAACCAGCCTATTCCGCCATTTTTTATTGTTTTGATGACGTTTTTTTTTAATTTCCCGTCATCTCGTTTGTTTTCAGCATTTTACTCCGTTTACTCTCCTATTTTATTCTGAGCTCACAGAGCGTGCCTGAACATGCTCAGAACTAAAAAAGAAACACAAATTTGAAGCCCTGAATGATCAGAGCTAAAACAGAATATATATTTTATTATTTTAAATTATTTATGTTTATTTATGTTATTTCTTAGTTTTATTTTCAAGATATAAAAATCTACTGCGAAAAAGTTGAATCTACTCCGTTTTTTTTCCAAATCTACTTCGGAAATTTTTTAAAAAAGTCCCATCCCTGGTTTATACTAAGGGTATTCACGCAGTGTCGTAAGTCCTTACATATTCAAATAAAAAAGATGAGATTCTAAAGGAGTGTGCTCAATTTGTACAAAATACAATAAAATAATTTTTGCCCCTGGCTAAAGAAAAAGTTCCCTTTCACACGAGGAAACTGAGTTTTTCAACACATACACAAAATTGCAACACAACCACGAAAACTTTTTTAAAAGATGTAAACAATCAATCAATTTTTTGTATAGATCTGTCAACCGTTTGAACAGAAGTCAGAAGTAAGTCTACAAATCGTAGATCGTTCCCTCCACTGCCCTTCTCATATAAAAATTGTTGCTGAAAAATCAGTTTCCTGGGCTGTTCTTGAAATTCATTTGAAATGTTTTGCTCTTAAAGTGTAGGTACTTTTTTAAATCCAGTCTTATGTGTTCAAACAGAAAAGTAATTTAAACATGTTAAGGACATGCAAATTATAAAAAAAAAAACAAAAAAAAAAAATTAATAAAGATAAAATATAAAAAATTATTTATAACAGAGTTACCGGCGGTGAGCTTTTTGATCGAATCGTAGAAAAAGGATCATACACCGAAAAAGATGCTGCCGATTTGATAAGACAGGTCTTAGAAGCTGTAGATTATATGCACGAACAAGGTGTTGTACATAGAGACCTAAAAGTAAAATAATATTTTAATTATAAATTACAAAGGAAAAATAATAATTATTTTTCACTTTCGATTACAGCCCGAAAATCTTTTATATTATAGCGCAGATGAGGATAGTAAAATTATGATAAGTGATTTTGGTTTATCAAAAATGGAAGATTCTGGAATAATGGCTACAGCTTGTGGTACACCTGGCTACGTTGCCCCAGAAGTTCTAGCACAAAAACCTTATGGCAAAGCAGTTGATGTATGGAGCATAGGTGTTATATCCTATATATTACTATGCGGTTATCCACCATTTTATGATGAAAACGATGCAAATTTATTTGCACAAATATTAAAAGGTAAATTTTTTACTTTTGTAAAATAAATGAAAACTAATGTCCTTTTATATATTTCTATATGATGTGTCTGTAACGTAGGTGAATTTGAATTCGATTCACCATACTGGGATGAAATAAGTGATTCTGCAAAGCACTTTATTCAAAATTTAATGTGTGTCAATGTTGAAAAACGATACACATGCAAAAAGGCTCTAGCGCACGCATGGTAGGAAAATGGCGAACAAAAATAAATATTGTTTAAATTTTTTGAATAGGAATGGATAATGCAATTGGCGTTATTCGCTGCGTATAACATAATTTCAGATATTAAGATTTTTTAAATTTTTTGATGCTCTGATTAGAAACCTACCTAAAACAGTGTCAGTTTTAAACAAGCAAATAAAAATTAATATTATAATAATCTTGTTCCAAGTAAAAATAAACTATAAAGGCTTGATTAATCGAAATGAAAATTGATACTACATCAATTGAATTTTCAAACTGTCCTACTAATTTTCGTTTCCAATCGGATATGAAAACATCGAATCATAAAATTTACACACACACTCTCGTCATGTCATCAAATAACAAAATGCTTAATTTTGTAGGGCTATTCCAGAAAGCGCAGCGGATCGTATTGAAAGCGATACCTCAATTTCGACCATCTTCGCTTTCGGTGATTCCCAAAAGCGAACATGGAAGAAAACGATCCTTCCATTTTTACAATTTATATGTCAAATATTTCCAAGTCTTTCCCATTCTTTGTTCCACTCTTCCCATTCAAATCCCAGCTGTTTCCAAAAAATATGAAAGTTGTTTCAAGTCTCCCCGCTTGATATTCCTCACAAATAATGTGTATTAAATTTTGTTTATCATAGTTTAATCGTATTTAATAATTCTTATTCAATAAAATCAACCATTAATATCTTAATAACTAATATCTTACATATGTATGGAAACACAAACATTTTTTAAGTTATTGGGCGGGTTCAATAAAAATAGCTTAGCATCTGAATTTTCAGATTTCTGAATTTATGTCGTTGAACGCAAAAAAAATCTGAAATTTCAGTCGAAAGTCATTGTGTCAAATTCCTGCATTTACCTAAAGGATTTACATTGAAGCGAAATAAAATAGAACTTTAATTACATTTGTAAATTAAACATTGAGAGTGAGTAGTTGTGAGTATGAAAATATATGTAACTACATCAGCAAAAGGTTTCATTACCTTCATTAAAAGTCCTTTTATTGATATGTATGACTCACAAAAACATAGAAAAACTTTCCAAACATCAATTAAAAAAATTGTTGATTTAAAAATTCACTAAACAATAAACAAAAAGTTCGTTCATTTAAATAAGTATTAAATTTTCATGACAAAAACTAAAAAAATCAACCACCAACAAGACGAAAATTATAAAGTTCAGCTTTTATGTGTGCTTTTGGCACTTCCCCCACCACAAACAACTTTCATCTGAATTTTCAGATGAGAATTTCTTGTCTGAAAATTCAGATGAAACGTAACTAAACGTAACTAAAAGTCACTAAAACACGCGGTGCTGTGTTAAATTGTGTAAAAACACCTACAATATGGTGTTAAAAATCTTTTTATTTCACGGGCTGATTGTGTCTCAAATTCCACATAAACTAATGTGAAGTGATGTTTTTTATGTAGATACATTATCGTAGAATACTTTAAAATTGATATTTCATAGCATTTTGCTATAAAAAAGCCTAATTTGTTGAAAATGCAAATATACTTTGAAACGTGGTATGTCAGGTGCCTATCTGTCAAAATTGAATTGAATTCCTTTGGGCGCCCCATTATTTAGCTGTCTAACTGCATGCCTTCCCTGTGTGAATTCATCTGTGTTTGTGTTACTCACACTATTTTGAAAAATGCTTCACTTTTTCCTCGATATGCCCTTTCCCTCTATTTCTTCTTCTATGCCTTCACATCTATCGCTTTCAAAACGTATCGCTTGCCATTTAAGGTCGAATGGAAAGCGAATCGCTTTTGAGAATAGGAAAATACAAATCCGCCATTTAAAGCGATCCGCTGCGCTTTTGGGAATAGCCCTACTGAAGTTCTCCCATACGTCAATGTGACACAAGACACAAGCAACAAAAAAAAAACTTTGTTGGGGGGAAACAAACACTTTTTCAAAGGGTCGACTATAGTGTGAACATTGCGATTTGTCGTTGTATATGAAAGATTATTTGTTTGTATTGCATTGTTTTTCCCCAAAATAGAAATGCCAAATTAGAAAGAGATTGTTTTGGAGAAAGCCCAATTCAAGCATGAAAAAGCGATGAAAAACTTTATAGCTATGGAGTGTTCGGTGTCAACTCCTTAATGGATTAGGGAACAAAAAAAACTCTGAATACTTTACTCGCTTTTGGAATAGTAGGAGTGAGGAAGAAGTACTTCAACTTTCCAAACTTAAACAACATTAGATTAGGTCTGTTTTTTTGCTTTTTTGGAAAAAGTTCGGGATAGCTTAGAGTAGATTTTCTTTTTCTGGATTGAGAAGACCAATTAACGGCTGTAAGAATTTGAAAAAATCTTAAGATCTGAAATGTATTGAACGCAGGGATTTTGAGTTTAAAAACACACAAATTTCATTTGAATAGGATATCTGGAAACGCTGCAAGCAGCAAAAATATTCATGGAACCGTTTCAGAGCAACTTAAAAAGAACTTTGCCAAATCTCGCTGGAAGGTTAGTTTATAAAGAACACACTCTTTGTCATTATCAGATTTAAAAATCTTCAATATTTCTTTTTTTTAACAATTCGCATCTGCAGCAAGCATATTATGCTGCAACTGTCATACGTCAAATGCAACGTATGGCTTTAAATAGCAATGCGGCAAGTAATAGTAGCAATGCAGTCAACCCAGAGCCTTCATCTAAGACGTCTACAACAATGGAGACAGAGCCAAGTATAGTTACATCAACTGAAACTGAATTAGTGGAAGCATCAACACCATCCGCCAACGTTGCTGATCATCAAGATCTACAGATGGATTGTCATGACACGCCGTCAGTTGTGAATGGGAGTACCCCGCCAAAATAGATTTAAAATTATCCTATTTCTATACCTATAATATAAACGACTTCACCCTCTCTTTTCATTTTTATTTTACAGTAAATATTTTAAATACAAACTAAATAAAAGGAATAATTATAAGTAATTGTTATCCATGCGAATTCGTTAAGTTGTTATACTGGTATATTATTCGAACTTTGTTAATTTTAAAAATAATACTAAAAACAAAATGCTTGTTGAGTAAAAATAAAAACAAAATAGAGGAAATCAAGAGATAGAATAATGAACGTCAAAGAAATTAAGTTCAAAAGATGCACCGATTTATATACATAACTCTTCTACTCATAAAAAATATATTTATAAAAAAAAAATAAATATGATATCAAAAATATACGAAACTACTAACAAACAATCTGCGAAAATATGTAGTTTCTGAACTTTCTATTTACACACTCTCGGAACTTATTCGATGAGATTATTAAAATTAAATTAAATTTGAATTATCAATAAAATAAATAACTTCTAACTGATATTTTTATTGTAAATAATCTACGAAAAAACACATATTTTGGCTTCAATATTCAAATCAGCTGATATAGCAGTCTCTTAACTATAGCTTTAGCTATATAAAATTCAATTTTTAAAATGCAAATTAAAGTTTAAAATAAAATACAAAAAAAAATGTAAACTGATATAATATAAAATTAAAGAAAGAAATTTCGAAAACATTGTTGAACTATTTAGCAATTCTTTTTTTGTAAGATGAAATAAAAAATAACATACCTGTAGTTCCCTATGCAAAAAAAAGAACATTTTTGAAGCTGTTGGATCTAAAATCAAAATGGGAACTTATTCCATGTGACATGAATCCACACTCCAAGGCTCGGACAAAGAAAATCAATTAATTTTCATTTGAATGCGATACCCATATATGTATGTACCTACAACTGTGTTGGTGTCAAATTAAATTAAAATCGAATTATTTAGTGTAAATTCAAAAAAATGGCTACTCCTTCTGTTATTAGCCAACTGTAAAATGAGAAATCACACTTTAGTCCAGGAAAATTAGACATGAATTTGGCCAAAGTTCGGAAAAATTATACACAGGATTTTTGTTTTTGAATCAGCTCATTTGAAGTGTTCTAAGCATTTTGTGAAAGTTCCCCATCGATCCGAGTGTCGCGTCATTGATTTTCAGGGGGTCAAAGGGGTTTTTCGCTGATACGGTACTGGTAAAATGGAATACATCAAAAATAAATTGGTCTGGTCCTGAAACCGAGTTAAATTGATATTAGAAATATCTATTGGAAAAGGTGTTTTTTTTTTGTTAGTTGTTTTTGGACGGGGAGTGGTAAGGTGGGGGGATTCAAAACTGAAAAATTAATTTGATGGAATCTGGGCATATGACACAGGATTTTATGGTATTTTTTGATGCTGAACCCAATAAACGACAAATAAATATGTTATATCCTCCTTTTAAAAAGTTATAGTAATTTTTTAAATGAAGATGCGAGTTTTTTCCGTGGTACCAAGTTTAACTAAAATTGTATCTAAAGCGGATATCTGTTTTATCGTTTGGTATCGTGATGAAACAATTTACAACATTTCAAATTCTTGTAGAAGTTACGTGCAAAAGTATTTTGGCAACAATGTCATTATTGTATTCGACGGTTATAATGATAACGGGAATAATATTAAAGTTTGGGAGCAATGTCGCCGGTACGCTGCAAAATCTTTATCAGCTGATATTTTATTTGATTCATTGATAACAGTACCAACTAATCAACTATCATTTCTAGCCAACAAAAATAAAAAAAAAATTTTATTGAGATGTTATTAAAAAAGTTTGAGGTAGCCTCAATCGTGGTGAAAGCAAACTAAAAATGATGCTGATGTTCCAATCGTCGAAACAGTTATTGAAAAATCTTTTGAAATTTATTCAATATTTTCTATTGTTTTGGTTTTTTCTTCTTCGTATAATCTTATTCAAAGACAAGCATTATTCAGAAACCTGTACAGTTAGTTTCTCTCCTTCCTACATCTCTGCTGCTCAACAAAACTTTTATTGCCCTTATTATCTGCACACAACAAAACTTTTATTGCGCTTATTACCTGCACTTACACAAACACCACCTGCTCCACCACTTTTGCTCTTCTTTAGATTTCTGCGTATGCCACCACGACCATAAAACGCCACCGTATCCTTTTCATCCGTCTTGACATCTTTTGTTTTTATGGAATCACCAGAAATGGGAATCCCACAGCTTTTAATTCCCATTATCATGTACTCCTCGCTCAATCAACAAGCAAAAGGGTTCCGACCCACTCTTCGCTGACGTTCAGGCCGACTCCGTTGAGTTTGTGGGCAGTTGAAATAATTGTATTTACATACCTACCCTTCGAGTAAGGATGCCAGATTTGAAAAATTTCTCTGCGGGACAAATTTATTTTGAGAACAAAACCACCTTTCCGAAAACTTTAAAAGTATGATTTATTTATTATTCGAAAAAAAGTCTTCAATTTTGACCCAGGTTTTATTTAATATTTATATTTTATGAATGAACATACAACATAACGAACTAAAGTATAAATAAATAAATAAAAATAACCTTAAAACAAAATAAATTAAGAACTATAAAAGTAAACAATACTAAAAAGATGTACAATCTTTCATAAATTTTTACAATGTAAATAGTAGGTAGGTTTTGTATACGTATTTTTCTGCTGATGAGATTTTTTAAACTATTTCTTTTAAACCAAAATCAGTTTACCAGAATTCTGTAAATTCTCTATAAGTCATATTAAAATTTTGTTTAATCAACAATTCCGCTCCTAATACCGACGTAGAAACTTTATTTCTTTTTTCACGCCATTAGTTTTTCATAAAACTGAAAATTCTTTCAGAGCTGGCATTCGAAATTATCAAAATTTCAAAGTTAGGGGCAGATTTTTGGTCCCTAATATTTCTATGTTCATTTTTATGAATTAATTTAAGTTGCACAATTTCTTTAAATAATAAATCAATATTAACAATTTTTAAATTCGAAAGATCAACAATTTTGAGATATTTCTCTAACTTTGGATTATTTTTAAAACTTAAAGCTGGCATTCAAAATTATTATAAAAATCTTTTTCTAAATTCTTAATAACAACTTCATAACAAGTGTGACAAGGAGATAGAGTCATAAATAGGACATTCTTAAGCAATCTCATCAGTCTTCCTAAACAAACTTATGCAATCTTAAGCCTCAACTACATAAGCCAAAAAAGTGAAAAAGTGCAAAAGTGAAAATTTTTAAATTGATTTTGTGGTAGTTTTTCTGACTAGAAAACTTATAAAAATGATGCAGAAAGCTTAAATTTTGGTTTAAAAACAAATTTGTGTATTCTTTTTCACAAAACAACGGCGCTAGCGGTAAAAAAAATATTTTTACTTTTGTACTTCAGTACTTTTTGGCTTATGTAGTTAAGCCTTTATACATCAGCTGATTATTTACCTGGGGGGTCATTCCGTAATTTACTGAACTATAATCGTCAAAACGATAATCGTCGACGAGATCGTCCATTATTCGCTTCACGTAACTCGGCCACTATCGTATCGTCTATCGTTCGCAGTTTGAGAGCATTTGGTGTATTTCAGAAACACAAACTGTAGTTGAAAAGTCAAATTGGCTGTCATTATTGTCAATAAAATCCATTTTTAGTATTTGCGATTTAAACTTCGTTTATGGATGAACATCCCGATTTGGTCAGGGGACATAAGCCGAACTCCGTCCAACTCAAAATGAAACAACAAATTGTGGGCTGATTTGGCAGCATCGATACTCGATGGGCTCCCCACAAAGAGCATTAGCAAATGGAGAAAAATTTGGACTCACTAGAAAAAGGGCGCGAAAATATCTTGGCCGAAACATTTTAAATTCAATTTTTCAATGCAACAGTTTGTTCAAACATTGAACACTAGGATAATAAGAAGTGATAAGATAAGTGATAGGCATTATGTTTGCTTAGGATATCTTATCTAGCAAACATGAGCACACATACAAATTGAGATAACAAGCAACTGATTGCTTGCGCTTGGGTTCAGAATTTGTGTGTGTGTTTCTGTTATCACTTATCGATATCACGAACAAAATAGTATATATAAGCGAAGGTTAAGATTTTATAGTTTAGTTCGAATAAACAGCATACCCGACCTTACAACTCGGTGTTTTATTTTTAACTCGCGGTTCTTAAATTTCCCCCCACCAGAGGTAATGGATTTGAACATTTGGTCCTTCGAAACGGATCCTTATTTTATATTTTCTCAATCGTCATTGAGGCGAATGAAATTTAAATAAGAAGTTATAATAAATTTTGATTGGTGAAATTTTCTCAATTGCTAAAAAGCAAAGAAAATATAGTTAATTACCTTTCAAAATTATTATTTTCAATAGCGTACTTTACGGCTGACAGTAAAGTAAGTGTAATCGGGACTTAGACACCGAATTAAAAGTGAAGTGTAAAAAACAAAGAGTGCAGTGTTAAAAAAAAAGTCCAAAAATCAATTAAAATGGACAAAAAGGATAAACTATACAAATCCCAAAAACAAATAGGGGATGAAGTTGTGCTTATTCATAACAAGCTCAAAAATAAAACCAATCGAAAATCTGAGTTGGAAATAAGGAATAGACTAAGTTCTATATGGAACGAATTCCAGCTAAGCCACTCAAAAATTTTGGAAGTTATGGAATCAGCACAGATAATTATTTCGAAATGAATTATTTCCAGTGCATTGAAAGTGAAGTTAGCAAAATAAATGCTTTGCTTGATGCAGCAAAAACACCGATTCAGCCAGGAGAGGATGATGATTCAGCTCCAAAGTCTTCAACAAATAATCAAGAAGATGACGCAACAACAACAGTAAGTGCTAGAACACTGCCGACATTTGCACCAACATTGGGAACATTAGAAACAAACCTCATTAAGATGTTTTACCGACGGCATGAAAACTTCAAACGTCAAATGGATAAGACGGTCGGAGCAGAAAAAATCTCATCCCGAGAAGAAAAAGACGTGGTGGAAAAATTCAATGATCTGAAATTGATTTATAATAAGATCACGGTAGACCTCGGTTATTATGACAATAATATTGAGGACATCTACGAAGAATCGGCAAAGAGCGCTTCTAATGTCCAAAAAATATTTGAAGAGGCAGCAAAAACAACCCGAGATCCAGAAGAAGTCCTCCAACCTGAAGCTGGAAGAAGTTAAAATTCCAGTCTTTTATGGCGATTTAAACGAATGGATGTCCTTCCGTGATTTATTCGTGAAATTAGTTCATGAAGTAAAGCATATCTCGAACGTAGAAAAGATGTTCAGACTTAAGTCTGTAGTCAAAAGTGAAGCAGAAAAGCTCATCATGCATCTCAACGTTACTGAGACGAATTATGAAGTGGCATGGTGTATGCTCGAACAGAGATTCGAGAATCGAAGATTGCTGTTTACAACTCTGGTTGACAGATTACTTGATCAGCCAACAATTAATGGCGAGTCAGCAAGTTCTGTTAAAAAGTTATTAGACACCACAAATAAGTGCATATTCGCACTAAAAACTCTTAAGATACCACTAAATGATGCATGTCCATTTATAGCTAGAGTGGTTATAAGGAAACTGGACAAAGATACCCTAAGGCAGTACGAGCAAGGGGTGAAAAAAACGAAAGAAATCCAGAGCTTGGATGGCGTTTTACAATTCCTGGAGCAGCAGTATCAAACACTTGAGGCAATAAAAGGAAAAGCGAGTGGAAGCAACAATGCTCAAAAGAATAACCAAAAACAACACACGTTTTTTACAGACCAGATAAAATGTTTTTATTGCCAAATGTCTGGCCACGAAACAAAAAATTGTCAAAAATTTTTACAACTGAAAGTGGCGGAACGAAGAAGTTGGACTCGGAAATCAAAAGTATGCTATGGGTGTTTAGACCACACAATAAACACAAAATGCACAAGCAAAACAGAAAAATGCCAAATTTGTAATCGTAACCACAATACGATTCTTCACGATAAAGTCTTTGCTGCAGAGAAAAAAGGAGAACAACTAACAGCAACAGTGACGAAGGAAGGCGCTTCATCGGCCATTTTGCTGGCAACTGCACAAATACAAGTGAAATCAAAAACCGGTGAATTGGTGCTAATGCGAGCATTAATAGACCAAGGATCCCAAAAAACGATGATATCCGAAGAAGCCGCACAAATATTAGCCATTCACCGGACTAAGGATAGAACCGAACTTCAAGGAATTGGAAATACAACAGTGGGAATATCTAAGAGCAAAGTTTTGTTAGAACTTAAGCCACGTTTTTTGAGTATACATGCAATCAAAGTTGAGGTATTGGTGTTACCAACATTGGCTAAGGCTCAACCAAGCAGAAGCTTTGATTTTGATTTAAACCACTGGAGTAATTGTGTGCTCGCAGATCCATTATTCAACAAATCGGATAGAATAGACGTGGTAATAGGAGGTGATTTATACGGCAAGATTCTGGAAGATAAAATAATAAAAATTGATGGAGTATTGGGACAATCCACGAAATTTGGCTGGATATTGTCTGGAATAATTAAAAATGATAAACCAATTAATAAAAAACTAACAACTGCCGTTACAAATCTGGAGCAATTTTGGGAAATTGAAGAAGTATCGCAGAATGATTCACACTCAAAAACTGAAGACCAACTATGCCTGGAAGCTTACGCAAATAATAAAGAAGTGGACATCGATGGAAAGTATATAGTGGCTCTCCCGCTCAAAGAAGACAAAGAACTTGGAGTCTCTAAAAAACAAGCCGTAGCTCGATTTCTTAATTTGGAGAAGAAATTTGAGTCTGAAAAGGTTGTAAAAGAAGAATATTCGAAGTTTATGAAAGAATATTTAGAACTAGGTCATATGCAAGAAGTCGAAAAAGCTAACATGGGAAAATACTAATTGCCTCATCAAGCAATAATAAGAGCGAACAGTCTAACTACAAAGCTGCGGGTGGTCTTTGATGCGTCTGCTAAAACATCAAATGGTCGAAGCCTGAACGATATAATGATGGTAGGACCTAGACTGCAAAAAGATATTTTTGATATCATCTTAAAGTGGAGGTTATGGAGATATGCTATAACCGGAGATATTGAAAAGATGTACCGGCAAATCAAAATAGCAAGAGATGATCAAGAATACCAACATATCCTGTGGAGAGACAACAAAAACAAGGCTTTAAAGGAGTATCGACTTACTACTGTAACCTATGGAACGGCAGCTGCACCATTCTTGGCTGTACAGACCTTAATGGACATAGCCAACAATTGCAGTAAAATAAACGGTGATACAGCAAAAATAATCCAAGAAGATTTCTACATGGATGACCTTATGACAGGGGCAGATAATATGGAAAAATTCATGGAAATTCAACATAATGTATCCACAGAACTTAAAAAGTATGGTTTTCATTTAAGAAAATGGTTGGCAAATGATTTTAAAATAACTAACAGCATTCCTAATTGTGGCAACAATCAACTGATTGAAATTATATATAACGAATCAGTTAAGACTCTAGGACTAAATTGGGATCCAACACAAGACGAATTTAAATTCTATTTAAATTTATCGACTGAAGATAAAATTACGAAACGAATTGCATTATCAAATCTTGCCCGAATATTCGATCCATTGGGTTGGCTTTCACCAGTCACAGTAGTTGCAAAGCTTTTTATGCAGAAATTATGGATTCAAGAAATTTCATGGGATAGTGAACTTGAAGAGAACTTGAAGAATGAATGGAATAGTTTCATAGAACACATATCTAGTCTTAATGAAATAAAAATTCCTCGATGGCTGCAATCATCTATTGGGATGAAAATTGAGCTACACGGCTTTGCTGACGCGTCCGAAAAAGCATACGCAGCGGTGGTCTATATGAAGATCAACTCATCAACCACACTGATAAGTGGGAAGAGCAAGGTAAATCCAATAAAGAACAGAGAAACACTTCCGAAATTAGAACTCTGTGCGGCACAACTATTAGCAAGACTTTTGCACAGAATTATAAAGGTCATAAATAGAGATTATGAAGTACATGCTTGGAGTGATTCAACAATAACTCTTTGTTGGATACAAAATAATAAATCCAAAGACTAATTTGTTCGAACCAGAGTCGATGAGATTAATGCACTTATTCCTAAAGCTAAATGGAGACATGTTGTCTCTAAGCAAAACCCAGCAGATGTAGCATCAAGAGGAATATATGCGAACCAGCTAAGCGAACACACACTTTGGTGGAACAGGCCGGAATGGCTTAAGGAACCTAAAGAAAAGTGGCCCCAACAGTGTGAAGAAACATATCGACCAACTGTATTAATGATGGCTGCAGACAAAACCAATAAACACTTTTTAGATGATCTCATGACAAGATACTCCAGTTTTACAAAACTTCAAAGAATAGTAGCATTTATCATACGCTTCATTCGGAAAAAGATGCGAGTAAATGCATTTTTAAACTTTTCTCCAGTAGACGAAGTAGAATACGCTTGGAAACTCATTGTGAAACATCATCAAAAAAGCGAATTTGAAACAGAAATAAAATGTTTACAACAAAAGAAATATATTAATCCCAACAATAGAATTATCAATTTAAATCCGTTTTTGGATAAAGATGATATTCTAAGAGTAGGCGGCAGGTTGTATTTATCCAACTTACAATACAATCAGAAGCATCCAGTCATTTTAAACAAATCAAATATAACTACAGCAATAATTGAAGACACACATCAAGCAGCACTACACGGATCCATTCGCCTTATAATGGAAACCATTATAAGGCGAAGGTACTGGATCGTTGGATTACAAAATGCTGTAAAAAAATGCATCAGACTATGTCCAAAATGCATAAGATATCGACAATGTGTGGCAGGACAGATAATGGGAAATTTACCAGAATATCGAGTAACTGTATCACATCCATTTGAACATACTGGAATTGATTATGCTGGACCTGTACTGATGAGATGTTCGAAAGGAAGAGGACAGAAATCATTCAAAGGCTATATAAGTGTTTTCGTGTGTATGCCAACAAAGGCAATACACTTAGAAGCAGTGAGCGATATGACAAAAGAAGCTTTTATGGCAGCTTTAAGATGTTTTTTCGGCAGACGAGGAAAGAGTGCTCATCTATACTCTGACAATGGATCCAATTTTGTTGTTGCAAGCAGACAAATGGATAAGGAGTAGTAGGAGATTCGAAATTAACCTTCGAAGAAATGTCAACTCTCTTAGCCCAAATTGAAGGAGTTTTGAATTCCCGGCCACTCTGTGCATTCAATAGCAACAATGTTGAGGATTTAGATGTACTGACTCCAGGCCATTTTCTAATTGGAAGGCCCTTGATCGATTGCCCTGAATCAGTAAGTGATCTTACAATTAAATCCACCGACAAATGGAAGCTTATTCAAAAAATGAAGAGAGATTTTTGGAACCGCTGGAAAAACGAATATTAACATACGCTTCAACAGAGGAGGAAGTGGAAAACACAACAAAATAATGTTAAAGAGAATGATATAGTCATCATCAAAGACGAGAATACACCGCCATCCAGATGGCCGTTAGGTAAAATAACGGAAGTGCACACTGGAAATGATGGGAAAGTACGAGTAGTGACTTTAAAAGTTAAAAACGGCACGTTGAAGCGGCTTATACACAAAATTCTTGTATGTCCTCAAGAGTCGACAGAGTCAAAACATACTGACATAAGTAATTCTAATCTAACAATGAAATTAGTAACGATGATTCGAAAAATGAGCAAAGTGGCCATTATGTTAATGCTACTACTAATGATGACCGCTGTTCTTGAAGGAGCACCGCTGGCAATAGGCACAAAAGGGACTTATCTTACAAGGCTTCAGCAAAATTCCGCAATATATTTAGACAATATCGGAAAAATGGATGTTGTAAGATCAAATTGGAAATTAATCGTTTATTACGATCTGGATCCATTCTTCAAAGAGATGCAGGGAATCAATAATCTGACAACACAGTTAGAGAGACAGTGCCATAAATTGACTTACTTCAAAGAATCCTGTGAATCAATGGTTCAATCAATGAGAAGGAAGTTTCGTATATTGGCATCAAACAATGAGCTGTTTATGATGAAGAATAGAAAAAGAAGAGCACCATTGGAATTTGTCGGATCAATCTTACACATCGTGGGTATACAAGCAGAAGGCACTAAGTCAAAAATCATAGTTTTGAGTAAATTGATATTTTATATTTGTTCACTCTTGAAAAATCAATACTGACGGTAATTTTTCATCCGATCACATAAAAAGCTCAATTGACATTATGACTTAAGTTTCCCATTGAAAATTTTAGTTTTCACCAAACCATTTCGAAAACATTGGAGCAGAACCAAAAAATATGCTGACTTAGTGCTTTTTAGCGGAATTAATATTGCAATAATGTATGAATTAACCAATTATATCTAACTGAAAACAGAAATTTGAAAAAAAAAACAAGTTTTTTTTTTAATGAATTTAACAGTTTTATTACAGTTTTAAGAGCAAATAGGAATAAAAATAGTCATACACATCAGTATTATTATTATTTAGTTTTAACTAGCCGAAGCATTTTCCAAGCTCGAGAATTTTTGTTCATTTTAATGCAGATTTTTCACTTTTACTACCGAAAAACTTTAACAAAATTACATTTCTCCTTGACCAAAACTGCCAAAAATAAGTACAATTTTCTCTTACGCGTGACTACAGAATAGTGACTCATCGGCTACTTAAATCAAAAAACTTAGTTTTGATGACAGGTAAAAAGCACTAAGTCACTTTAATGCTTTCTTGCTGTATTATTATAGTATATTGTATTTCTAAACTATGACAGCCAAAATGCACTAAGTCAACTTAGTGCGTTTTATCAGTATTGTAAGTTATTTAACTGACTTAGTGCAAAACATAACCTCAAATAATTCATGTTTAACGTTGAATAATGTCTTAGGAGGTGTTTGGAGTACATAGATATCATCATTCTTCATCACTTTGCATTAAAATGTAAAAATCCAAAAAAATTGACTTAGTGCCTTCTGCTTGTATACCCACGACATACTCTTTGGTACGAAGGACGCAGACGATAGAGCGGAAATAACGGAAAATATGAAAGCCCTGTTGGATAATCAACAAAAATTAAAACAGCTAAGTGAAAAACAGACATCTTTAATTGATTCTACAACTAACATATTAAAGAAAACAACTGAGGATGTGAATAACAACCTGGGGCCTATTTCACGGAACATACATCAAATACATTGTATGAATGTATGTACCTTAAAGTAGTCGCCAAGTTTGGCTCATTGTAAATTTAGAATTTTTAGAAAAAAAAAACTTACGACCACTCATATGGGGCCTTTTTTACGTCACATACATTTCTGTGATGTATGTGATGTATGTTCTGTGAAATAGGCCCCTGGGGCCCATTTCTCAGATCATACATCACATACATTTCATACAACAAACAACACTTTCATACATCATACACATCATACAATTTTCTGTTTCTCAGATTTCATTGGAAGTGTTGTATGATATTTTGTTTGTTGTATGATGTGTATGATTTTGACATTTCATTATTATTGAGTGGAAATTTAAATAAATCTCAATTTTTTTACTACAAAGTCAATTATAGAGCGTTTGTTTCCAGAAATAAAAGTAAATTATAATAATATGAAATAAGAAAAAGTCATCCTTTATTTACAATTCACAATGGAGTTACTTTCCATATGCCATGGCCAAGGAAACTATGTTGCTCGAAGCTAACATTATCTCTTCTTTCGTTTTGTTCGATCCAGCAAATTGGCCAAAAAGTAATTCTTTTTGGCTTATCATTTCCCAAAGGACAAGTATTTGTTGTTCTTTAGTTGTCTATTAAAAAGAAAAATCATTACAATTTACCATTTTTTTAATTCGAAAATGACTTACTTTTGTATATTTTCGTTTGTTTACGTTCATTTTGCCCTTACATTTTTAACAATTACAACAAATTTATATGCTGTATGAAATGTATGAAAAATTTTAGGTTAATTTGCTGTATGATGTGTATGATAAATTTCTGAGAAACACAATCATACAACATTCCAATATTTCCAGTGTAATCTCCGGTCATACAATGTTGTATGACAGTGGATCATACAACAAATCTGAGAAACAGAAATCATACAACTGAACTGTCAAAATCATACAATGTATGTGATGTATGATTTGAGAAATAGGCCCCTGGAAAGGCTAACTCAACAGCTAAACACATTCTACACGCACTCAGTCCAATTCCAGAATGCTGAAAAATTGACATTACAATTTCAGTCACTGGCAATACAAGTTAATACTATGATTGAAGAATGTGATAGCATCCAATCAGATATCATCACGTTGGTTGTTGACATGAATCATGATCATGTAAATCCAGATTTACTCAAACCATCACAACTCATGAAAGAGATAGACTTCATTGAAAGTAATCTGCCAAGTGATCTCACAATGTTGGGAAAACAGGAAAGGGAACATTGTTAAAGACACTTACAACTCCATGGTGGCTAAGGGTACTATTATCGGTACTCGATTAGTAATTAGAGCTGATATACCACTTATTAATTACGTACCATCAGAGGTTTACAATTTGATTCCGTTGCCAATGGAATTTAGAGGAAAGATGATAATAGCACAACCAACTGCAGAATATATGGCGTACAATCCAGTAGAATTTGTGTATACACTGATTACGGAACCACAACTAAATACCTGCAAAAGGAGCCTGGAAGGAAGATTCTTATGTCAAAAGAATTGGGTATGGAATGCAGCTACCGACAGATCCTGTGAAATGTCAGCCTTAAAGAATTCAAAGCATGCTGAATGCCAATTCAAGGAAATTCCTTATCACTCATTTTGGAAAGAGTTGTCTGGAAACAACCGTTGGCTGTTCAAAACATACAACCAATCAACATTGGACCTAAACTGTAACGATTATGAACAAGGATTAGTGGAACTACCTTCCCAAGGTATATTGACTTTGGCACCAGGATGTAAGGCACAATTTGAAGGAATCAAAATAACATCTGGGTATCAATTAGGATCAAATGTGAAGGCTGATCCTCTTGCGATGACATGGACAAAGAATATAGATCTGATAACTGAGAACCAACTGACTCTAACGAACTCATCGCTGGTAGAGGCTAGGAACAGCATCCGACAATTGATATCACAAGTTCGTGACATGCGGGAATATGAGTCAAACATTAAATTAGTTAAGTTTCATCAGATAAGCGGCCATGTATCCTTATTGATTACTATCGTAATAATTATCATTTTAATTATTTTGTATTTGAAAAGAAAGAATAAAAAATCTGAGATTGACTTCTCCCTGCCTGCTCTATGAGGCGGGGCAGAATGTTCAAACATTGAACACTAGGATAATAAGAAGTGATAAGATAAAAGATAGGCATTATGTTTGCTTAGGATATCTTATCTAGCAAACATGAGCACACATACAAATTGAGATAACAAGCAACTGATTGCTTGCGCTTGGGTTCAGAATTTGTGTGTGTGTTTCTGTTATCACTTATCGATATCACGAACAAAATAGTATATATAAGCGTAGGTTAAGATTTTATAGTTTAGTTCGAATAAACAGCATACCCGACCTTACAACTCGGTGTTTTATTTTTAACTCGCGGTTCTTAAATTTCCCCCCACCAGAGGTAAGGGATTTGAACACAGTTAACACACAAGATGGTAAATTACAATGGCAACTCAATCATTTAACTACAGTCACCTAAAAACTTCAAAATTAATGCAAGACGATACCAATTAAGCGATAAAAACGATAGCGTTTCGACGATTATCGACTTACGTGAAGCCAATAAAGAAAACACTATCGCTCAAACGATATCGTATGACGATAATCGAGTTACGGAATGACCCCCCTGAAATTCAGCTTGCAAGGAAGCCAAATTATAGCAAACGTTTGGTATCTTCATATGAAGTGTCTTTAGCCTTAACTAAAGGGTGATTTTTTAAGAGGTTTAGAACTTTTTTTAAAAAAAAAACACAAAAAATTCGAAAAAATGAATGAAATATTTATTTGAATCGATAGTTTGAACCTTGCAATTTAATGTTTAAAGATAATTTCATGCAAATGTTGACCGCGGCTGCGTCTCAGGTAGCCCATCCGCTGAGTCCAATTTTGGCATACTCTTTCACACATATCGGCCGGTATCTCACGAATGAATGCATGGATGTTGGCTTCCAGTGCGTCAATCGAAGCGGGCTTGTCCCTATAGACATTGGCCTTGACATACCCCCACAAAAAATAGTCTAATGGTGTCAAATCGCACGATCTAGGCGGCCAATTGACCGGCCCGAAACGTGAAATTAACTGTTCACCAAACTCGCCTCGCAATTGCGCCATTGTTTCGCGTGCTGTGTGGCATGTGGCACCGTCTTGTTGAAACCACATATCATGCAAGTCAAGAACTTCCATTTCGGGCAAAAAAAAGTTTGTTATCATCGCTCGGTAGCGTTCACCATTGACAGTAACGCTGCGATTCGCATCATCTTTGAAGAAATATGGCCCAATAATGCCGCCGGCCCATAAACCGCACCAAACAGTGGCTTTTTCGGGATGCATTGGTAGCTGTTGCAATGCTTCTGGCTGATCTTCACTCCAAATGCGGCAATTAATTGTGCTTATTTACGTACCCATTCAACCAAAAATGAGCCTCATCGCTGAACACAATTTTTCGATAAAAAAGCGGATCCTCGGCCAGCTTTCCAAGAGCCCATTCACCAAAAATTCGGCGTTGTGGTAGGTCGGCTGGCTTTAGTTCTTGCACCAGCTGTATCTTAAAAGGCTTTACGCCCAAATCCTTCCGCAAAATTTTCCACGTAGTGCTGTAACAAAGGCCTAACTGCTGGGAACGGCGCCGAATCGACATTTCGCGGTCTTCTGTCACACTAGCTGATACGGCCGCAATATTTTCTTCACTACGCACAGTACGTAAACGTGTTGGTGGTTTAATGTCCAACAAAGTAAATTTGGTGCGAAATTTGGTCACAATCTTCCGAATAGACTGCTCAGAAGGTCGAGAATGCCGACCATAAAATGGAAGCAGCGCGCGATGAACATTTCGAACCGAGCACGAATTTTGATAGTAAAATTCAATAATTTGCAAGCGTTGTTCATTTGCAAGACGATCCATGGTTAAATTGCAAACCAAACTGAAGCTGTTTGACAGTGACACAAGGTACTAAACACACGTCAGCTGTCAAAACCAGTGTTGCCAAAACCAAACCAGCTAAAAAATCACCCGTTACATGGGCCAAAAAAGTGAAAAAGTACAAAAGTGAAAATTTTCAAACTTATTTTGTAACAGTTTTTTCGACTGGAAAATTTACAAAAATGATGCAGAAAGCTTAAATTTTGGTTTAAAAAACAATTTGTATACTCTTTCACAAAACAACTGCGCCAGCGGGAACAAAAATATTTTTACATACTTTTGTAATTTTTTAAAAAGTGCCGAATGTAGTTGAGGCTTTTGCCAAAACATTTTTATTATTTCTTTCGTTGAGTATTTCGAATTTCGACGATTTTTTGCGTTCAGTGAGCACAAAAAAGTGCATTCCAATATTAAAGATAATCACATGTTATCTTAATCTTTTGCGGGACCAGCGGGACATTATATCAAATTGCGGGACATAACGGGACATAATTTCCCGGCGGGACATCTGCAGGACAAAAGGCGTTTTGTGGGACTGTCCCGCACCTGGCGGGATGTCTGGCATTCCTACCTTCGAGATAGTCCGTTGTCCTGAAACGCCACTTGTAGCCATGTCCCAGCACTGCTTTGCTGTTGTCGTGTCCTGGATGTGGACATAGTTCACTGCATCGACTATAGAAGATTATTTTGGATCTTGCTTTCAGGATTCTTTTATTATCTGTTTCAGCATCTGTCGCATTACAGTTCCAAAGATCGATCATGTTCAAGGTATGCCTGAGCAGCAAAACACCAACAATCATAGTTCTCTCGTCCCTTTAATTTTTCGATGCAAGGCAATCCACTGGCCGCCATTTGCAATCTTTAACTTTCGATATAATCGGTTTGCAAAAATCGAAATGAATTAAATTAAATTTCACTTCAATAAATTTTGTTACGAAATATCTTTTTATTAAAACGCCTGGACCCATGTTCTGTAACTCGGCGATAACTTTTCGAGGTGATAAACGGCAAAAAATGGAACAAAACCCATAGGAACCCTATGAGTTTTGTTCGGCGAGTTACAGAACATGGGTCCTGGACCCATGTTCTGTAACTCGGCGATAACTTTTCGTGGCGAGAAACGGCGAAAATTGGAACAAAAATGGAACAAAACTCATAGGAATCCTATGGGTTTTGTGACCATGTCCTGGACCCATGTTCTGTAACTCGGCGATAACTTTTCGTGGCGAGAAACGGCGAAAATGGAACAAAAATGGAACAAAACTCATAGGAATCCTATGGGTTTTGTTCCATTTTTCGCCGTTTATCGCCTCGAAAAGTTATCGCCGAGTTACAGAACATGGGTCCAGGACCCATTAAATTAAAATTAAAGCTATTAAGGTAAAACTGCAATCGGCGGAACTGCACTTCAGCGACACCGCGGGAACTTTTGCACGAAACTGAACGAAACTTCATGTCACGAAAAAGTTGGTCAGATTATCAACTTTGTCACATAGTTCCGCGCCGTGAAGTGTAGTTGTCGCTCTCTGATCTGTATAATATACTGGATAGTGTATTCCCTATATATATAACAGTTGGGTGCGTGTTTGGTAAATTGATTTTTTTTTCTGAATTTGTAAAAAAAAATGTACAGCAATTTGCTTTAAAAACTGACAAAAAATTTACCGAACGGGCTCTTTTTTGACATTTCTGCCAATCACAAAAAAAAAGCCATAAATAAAAGTGAATGTTTTTGTTTTTTCTTCATGATGGAAAACTCGCATATTGGATCCTGTATGCGTATTTTAAGAGTTTTTTTTCTCATTAAAACTCTTGAGTAAAATATTTTAATGCTTATTTTAACAGCATTAAGTGCTAATTCCAAAAAGGTATCATTCATCTCTGTACGATTTACCATTGGTCAGATAGACTCCAAAATCTTGTTCAATTTTCTTAATTTTTGCCATCATGAAGAAAATTCAAAAACATTTTGGAGTGTATCTGGCCAACAGTAAGTCCCCTATTACACGATGATTCTTTGTGTCTGACTCTTTTTTCGAATTTCTCTTTGAAAATCATCCTGTGAGTCGCACGCTATTAAACGATGATTCTTTGCACCTGACGCTTTTTCGAATTTCCCTTTGAAAATCATCAAAATAAAGTTATATAAAAAGAAACGTCAAAAAGAGTCTCGGAAATCTTGGCCCACGACTCACAGGGCAAATGGTCTTCCGTCTCATCTTTTTTCTCTTTCGCACTCGTTATGTTCGAAAAGAGTCAGACGCAAAGAATCATCGTGTAATAGGGGACTAATACTACGTTTTCATTGGGCCAAATGAGGTAATTTCGTTGAAAATTTCCAAATTCGATTCCAAATTATCTCATTTCCCATACAAATTCACATTTCGAAATGAGCTAATTTCAACCAAATTTGCACGAAATTAGGTTGAAAATTACGTAAAAACCTTATGAACACACCCAAGTGGAATGCATCCACAGTGGAAACCCAGTAGAAACATTGAAAATGTCAAAATTTGATGTATAAGAAACAGAAACAGAAAGAGAACACAAAAAAAGAAGCTATTAACTGCCAAATCAAATTCAAAATGTAGTTATATGTCAAACGAAATTAGCAAATTTGCAATGAAAACACCTTTTCTGTAATTTACGAAATTAGCTCATTTCGGCTCCAATGAAAACGTAGTATAAGCCGTACAGCGATGGTTGATACCTTTTTGGAATCAGCATTTGTTGGCCATTTTTGTCGTCTGAATCAGACTCAGTTGTGTGCCTGGTCGGATCAATTTCTTTTATCAAAATTTCTTGAAGCCTTGGTGAGGTTAATGCGATATAGCTCATACAATTTCCTACCAAAAAGTCTTGAAGTGCCGTTCCGCTAAGTGCGGTCTTACCTTTAGCAGGAAAAACTTGCAGCGTGTAATTGATTTGATTTCATTTGAAATAGCATTCTGTGTATAACTTAATCGTAATGAAGCTAGTTGCAGTTGGTAGACCAAATATACAAAAAGAATTCAGTCAAATATTTAAACACCACCAAGGGCGAAGCCATTTTCTTTCGTATCATCCAAGGCTTTGAAAAAACCATACATAAAAGTACCATCGGGCATCATCGAATCGAAGACGGGAGGACGCCATTAAACAATTTCATTAGAAATACAAGAAAAAAATAAGAAAGAAGCGAAACGACAAAACACTCTTGTGATGTGTGCTTGTAGTTATTATTTGATAATTTGTGAACTCAAATAGTATTCAGTTTGGTGCGCTTTCGAGCGTAATTTTCAATTAATAGTGGTATGTTAATATTAAATTTTTTTTATTTTAAATATTTTTTTTATTGAAAAGCGCTCCACAAAAGGTAATTAGAATTGCCACAGTTTTTGCTGTGCGCTGTCCCCATTGTCGAACGTCTCAGTTCTTCCCGTTGCGATTTCTCCTTTACTGGTGGGGTTTAGGGGTAAGAGTAATGGAAAAAAGTGTTTAGATTTGTGCGTGCAGGCGAGATGGATATAATTTATTTCAAGCGAGTAACGAGTGCTGCTGTTTGGTCTTAAAGAGATGTTGATTTTCCGCAAAAATCAAATTTATATGTAAATTATATTATTTATAAAATGTCCGATGCTTTTCCTGCTCTATCTACTGCGAAAGCAATTATTTGAGGATTTGTTTCATTCTCTTTTGCAAGAGCGTCTTCCCAATAATAATAGATATGTTAAACGAGCTTATTTTGTCTTTCACGTTGTTGATAATTATTGTTATTGGGTCTAAGAGCAAGACAACACGACGTCATTTGGATTGTATAAAAAAAATTCTGACTTGCCATCCTAGGTGGATTTTAATAGCGATTTTGATGCGATATTCAACAGCTTTTCACGCAAGTAAAAAATGTTTATTTTTCTAAAGGCTGAGCCATATTGTTCAGGTCAGTTGTATTAATGTTTCATAGAAAAAAAATATCAACATTTATTTCTAGTTCTTTTTGTTCTGTTTCTTTCTTGCTTACAATAATTGTTGATGAATAGAAATATGCTACTCGCTCCTGCACTTACGCACAATGTTCCCCCCATTCAGTTTTTAATCTTGCTTTGAATTTGAAAAAAAAAACGAAAATAATACTGTACAGAAATCGGGTTCCACATTCATTCTAGCTTTTATGGAATATCATGAAATTTCATCTAGACATTTAATTGAATGAAATGGTGATCCTTTCCTGATTCAGTACTGATATGAAAATATACATTGTTTATTTTTGTATCTTGTTTCCTTTTTAGATTAATGAGCTTCAATTAGGAAAACTCAAAAAATTTATATTTTTTGTTAAAACAAGCATATGAAGCTCATTTGAAGCAAATCTAAAAAATATAATATGCGACTAAAATCTTATATAATGGTATTCACAGCTTGAAATAAAGGGTACGAAAATGAGCAGGACTATGAAAAATGTACAAAGCTACCAATATATCTGATTGATTACTGATACGACAACCAACCTTTAATAAAAATAAGAAGAAATCTGTGCCAGCAAGTAAAAGGAACATTCATAAGTAACAACTTTTCATAACCGCAGTTTACATGTTGGCGGCTACCCGTTTTAATATGCGGAATTCGGTGACCATTTTATTTGTCAAAGTTTAACGATTTTATAGCTTTATGAACTTACATATGTTAAATTAGAAAGAAAAGTAAAATGTAATGTTTTGAATAAAAACATTTGGTATTGATGGCTCATAATATGAATAATAACAGAGATTCTGGAACCATCTCAGCTTAAGCCATCCCTGCGTTGTAGGAGATTAGGCTATGTTGTGTGCTCTAGTATTGGAAAACTTTTGCTTGAGATACTAACCCGATTGCTGACTCAAATATTAGCTTATGCTCTATTTTTTCCTCTTTGATAAAAATTATCATTATCAGCGATTAGGATTATTTTTATCTTCATGTCTTCGTTAATCTTCAAAATTGTCGCATTTGGATTGAAGATTATTGAGAAACAACTGCATCCACAACGTGCCACTGGGGGTATTAGAAATTGTGCGCTGTATCAACGATATTCAGTCACATTTATCCGGAACGGTCATGGAAAATGTCAAAAAAATAGTTCATCTGCCAACAAAGCCGAGGGGGCCTTTTATCGCAAATTCTATTACTGTACATAAATCATAGTTGCCACCCGACTGGAAAGTCAGGGAAAATCAGGGAAAGTCAGGGAACGCGAATTTGGTCAGGGAAAGTCAGGGATAGTCATCGAATTTCGGTCAGGGAAAATTTTTTGAGCACTGAATTTTTTTGGACAATGAAAAAAATTGAATATTTCGTTGAACTCAGGGACCGTACTCTGTATTTTGTTCCGAAAGTCAGTTGTATTCGAAAGTGATTTTTCGTCCCGCTTTTGAATTGTAACTTTGTAAAACTTTCGAAGGGCAAACAATAGTATTTAATACTTCATTCACTTATGCATTATTTTTTTCAGATTGCGAATATTTTTGATTAATTTTTGTAAATCCTGGAAAATGTTTTTGAAAATAGGGTACTTAACTCGAGCTAGACCAGCTTTTAAATAATCAAAAAAATTTGGGCCGAAAAAAGTTAAATTGTTTAAGAATCGAATTTAAGTTATAGTACGAGAGCTAACAACGTCGACAGAAAAAAGCATTTCAACAGTCATGATTTTTTTTTTTCACTATCTCGAGTGAAATTTAGAAAGTCTGGCTGGTGGGATGCGTTTTTCTGTACGCGTCACTTTTTGAAACCGTAAAAATTGATTTTTAAAGTCATTTCAACAGTTTTGGCTTCTTTTTCATTCCGTTCTATAAACTATCAGCGGTTGCAAAATACGTCTGACAAGCTTTTTTTTAAATAAAAAAAAATAGAATACCTATGAAATTTTAATTTGGAAAAAAATTATTAAAAAAATAACGGTAACATAATATTACTATAGCTTTTTGAAATCTATTCTTTCATGTCACATTTAAATTACTATATTTGAATGAATAGTTTTTTAACATTAATTTTCAAACTTGAAATTAAAAAAAAAAAAAACGTTACACATATCTACTATTTTTTTTTTTTCTTAAAAAAATGTAGGTACACATGTTATTAAATTCCTGTTTATCTTTTAGTATATAATACTATCATCCATTTTTATTCGATCACTAAAAACTATAGATGGTTACATGTCTTCTATTTTTTAAGAATTTTTTTTTTGAAATTTTTGTTCGGATTTCTAGAGCTCTTAAATAGCTCCAAAATACTAGACTAAAACTTTTTTCCTTACGTTTTAAACTTTTTTCCTTACGTTTTAAACTTTTTCCGTTGATTGCCCTGCTAACTGCATTAATTTACAAGAAAAGTACTCGAGCACTAAATTTTTTTGTTTTGTCACAAAAATTAAGTTATGTTTCTCAAAGAGTTACTATTTTAATTTTTTTTAAATTTGGTCAGGGAAAACTTTAAAATTGGTCAGAGAGAGTCAGGGAAAGTCAGGGAAATTTATTTTGAAAAATAGTGGCAACTATGTTTTATGAATCAATAAAAAAATTAATTTTTAATTAAAAATCTATGTCCTGTCAAGATTATTTCTTGAGTGAAGTTTGGTGCACTTTATATAATATACCCTGTGCATACGTTCTGTAAATTTCGCATTGATACAATTGGTCGATACACTTTCAAAAATGGATCTAACTAAATTCATCACCCTTATTCCGTAAGGCGTTTTTGTTAAACGCCAATAAAACGACAAGGCTTATTAGTAAAACGACTATCGTTATGGTTAGAAGGGTTAAAAAAGAAGAGAACGGTAAAGTTTTAGTTTTCCTTAAACGCTTCTGGAGCCATGTCGTTTTACTGCCGTTTTTGTAAAACGCCTTACGAAATAAGGGTGATTATGATTTGGTTTCAGTGTTCATCGTTTCTCTGTTAACTTTATCGATGCGAGAGTTACAAAACGAAGGCACTGCTTGTTTAAATCTTCAAAAATTCACATTTTTTTAATTCATTAATTCGAGGTTTTCCTATGAGAGTGTTTTCTATAACTAAATTCATCACATACATGGAAAAAACAGAATTTCTGTTCCAGCAAACAGATTTTTTTTCCAGTTAGCGTGTTCCTTATAAGCGCAATCTACAACTCTTGCATACAAAAGGCTCGCACGGTCCGTGGTGGATATTCTAATTTCGTATTGGAAAATTTCTATACGAATGGGCTGCTCATTAACTTTTCATTTCCGTGAGTGATATGTCTTATTATGCTCTTTTGAAATTTTATGATACGAAATATTTTACAAAAATGTTTTTAGCACTCCACAAAATTTGTAAATATTCAAAACTTATCTTGCCTCTTTTTAAATTCTCTATAATGCTGAATTTAGCACGAATTACAAATTGAAAATTTTTGTTCATTTATATATAATATTCTTGTTTAAAACATTATTATACAAATTAAATGACACTCTTAAGAGTATTAAAATAAATCTAATTTTATTTCAGAAAAATATTGAACAAAGAAACTAGAATATAATCCAAATACCAGCTTGTGTATAACTGCTTGCATGTCAACATGGCAGACTTAGACACTGCAGTTGACTATAATTTGGTAAATTTTTGTGAATCGACGGATGATCGTAATGACAATATGATGGACGAACTTGAAAACTATCAGCAACAACAAACAGAAGACAACGATGAAATGAGTTCGCTTAATGCATCTTCTTTTCGTTGGAAGCGTGTCGTCAATCCTACAGGACCACAACCAAGACCACGTCATGGTCATAGAGCAATAAATATTAAAGAACTCATGGTCGTGTTTGGTGGCGGCAATGAGGGTATTGTTGACGAATTACATGTATATAATACGAGTAAGAAAATTTTTATTTTTATTCTTTAACTTCAAACTGATGTTAATGGGTGTGTTTATTCTATGCAGTTAGCAATCAATGGTTTGTGCCAGTCATGAAAGGTGAGGTTCCACCAGGTTGTGCAGCATATGGCTTTGTTGTCGAAGGTACACGAATGTTTGTATTTGGAGGAATGATTGAGTATGGAAAATACTCAAACGAGCTGTATGAACTTCAAGCAACAAAATGGGAATGGCGAAAAATGTCACCCGAAATGCCAGATAATGGCCTTCCACCTTGTCCGCGATTGGGTCATAGTTTTACAATGGTCGGAGATCGAATATATCTATTTGGTGGCTTGGCCAATGAAAGTGATGATCCCAAAAACAACATTCCCAAGTATGTAACTTTTGTTTTTCTATATATGTATATTCTACTATTTTATTATTTCATTCTTTTTCAAATAGATACCTGAATGATTTATATATTTTGGAAACAAGAGGAAACTATTCGGTTAATGGTAAATGGTTGATACCAAAAACGTATGGTGAAAGTCCTCCACCTAGAGAATCTCATACAGGTGTAGCATACACGTGCAAAAATACTGGACAATTGAACCTTTTAGTTTATGGTGGAATGAGTGGATGTCGACTTGGAGACTTATGGCTGCTCGATATAGGTACGGTTGCTTTTTAAAAGTTGTAATGTTCTATTTTTTGACATAAATTTCCTATAGAATCAATGACTTGGACTAAACCAATGACAAAAGGAAGACCGCCTTTACCTAGGTCTCTCCATAGTGCCACAATGGTGGGAAATAAAATGTATGTCTTCGGTGGCTGGGTACCGCTGGTAGTAAACGATTCAAAATCTGCAACCGAACGCGAATGGAAATGCACAAACACTTTGGCAGTACTTGACTTAGGTTTGCCGATAAACAATTCTGAAGGACTCTGAAGTGTAACAAACATATTTATTTCTTTCATTTTTTGTCATCATAACTATTTAGATTCTATGAATTGGGAAGACATAACGTTAGATACAGTTGAGGAACATGTTCCCCGTGCAAGGGCAGGTCACTGTGCTGTGGGTATTCAAAGTCGTCTTTATGTATGGTCGGGTAGAGACGGGTATCGTAAAGCTTGGAACAACCAGGTCAGGGTGAGCTCGAGTTTATACTTCTGTTTGTCTAGTAAAGCTAATCATTGTTGTAACAAACAAATGTCGAGGATAGTACGCAGAGATACGAGTAGTATTGTTGTTAAAGTACTCGTTACTGAATAATAATTTGTAATTTAGACCTGTAATAATTCGATATAACGACGACGTACATACGTGTATGTATACATAAATAAACTTCCAACTAACTTCCTTATTATAGAGCTGTTTTCTTGTAGTTCTTTTTTTAAATTACTCGACACGGTGATTTCTTTACTTTAGGACCAACGGATTTGTACACTTGTCATTAAACAAACAACAAGTGAATAATTAACATAATTTACTGACACATTTTCTTTAAAATACAAAATAAGTAAGCCCCGTATTTTTCTGTTTTTGTTGTTTTTTTTTTTTGTCAAACGAAACAAATATAATTATACGAAATTGATTTTTCAGGTTTGTTGTAAGGACCTGTGGTATTTGGAAGTGTGTAAGCCACTTTATGCTGTAAAAGTTGCCCTCGTTCGTGCCTCTACACATTCATTAGAGTTATGCTGGACAGCTACGACATTTGCCAGTGCCTATGAATTACAAACTCAAAAAATTGAACCTATAGTACCACCTAGTAAGCCAACAGCTCCAGCGGTGACAATAATGACACAAACAGTTCAGCAGCCAAGTAGTTGCAACACGACTTCAAACGGAAATGGTAGGAGATAAGCAACAAAAACAAACAAAAAATATATGTTTTTTTATTCATTGAATTTTCAACAGGTATAAAACAGGTGCATCTAATACGGCAAGGAAATAGTCAGCATTTCCAACAACAAATAAATCCGATATTAGCCTCTCCGCAGCAGCAACAACAAACGCAGCAGCCACAGATTCAAAGTCAAGCACAAGCTCAACAAATGCAATTGCCACAAACTCAAACAGTTAGCATACGACAGCAAGTTACAAACGTAACACAGTCCCAAACACAAATCATATCACAAGCTCAGCCAACTCAGCAGCAACAACAACAACAATCGTCAATAAGTCCAGTTGTGACCATTTCTCCTCAATGTACAGTTTCTGCCGGTGTGTCAATGACGACGTCGATAGTTGTAGCCTCGCCAGCAGTTTCGTCGACTGCAAAAATTATAACACCACCAAATACACCAACAAATTCTATTCAAACAATAGTTTCAGCCCCAATCACAGGCACCGTACAGGGTGGCACTGTATTGCAAAAATTCCGACCCGCTACAGTTCTTTCAAGGGCCGCAAACACCAATTCATCTGGTGGAACTGGGCTGCGTGTGGTGTCTGGTAATCCACCAGTTCGCATACTATCAGGTGGTCAAGCAGTTCGCATTGCGACAACTCAGGGCTCATCGACGACAATTTTGAAAACTTCCACAGGTCAGACAGTAGGGGCACCAACATCCATTGCTACAGCGACCACAATAGGCGGCAAGCAGTACTTCATACAAAAACCATTATCACTCGGCCAAAATGTACAATTTCAATTAATTAAAACAAGTACGGGCGTAGCAGTACAGACGCTGCCCAAAGTAAATGTATTGAAAAACATACCTGGCGGTACAGTTGGCCAAAACCAAGTCCAAACTGTTCAAACATCGCAAACAACGACAATTGCAAAACCCACTGTTGTAACAGGAAACCTAGTAAAGTTGGTATCGCCGGGAGGTAAAATAGTTATGAAAAATCCAATCGTGCCCATCGGTAAAGTAGGCGGGAATGTTGCTGGAAAGCCAGCATTTGTAATAACAAATAAGCAAGGCCAACAACTTAGACCAAATCAACAGATTATAATTGTTACAACTGGTTCAGCTATTCGTACGGTTAACACAGGAGTAGTTACATCAGCAGGTGGTAATATAGTTTCCATTGTTGGTTCACAGTCTAATTCGATAACATCGAGTGGGACAGGGGCTATATCAGGCACAGGAGCTACAAATTCTGGAACTGTAAACCAAGCTAGTGGCATGAAAATGCTGCGCGGAGTAACGAGCGCAACTGGTCGACCAATTACCCTCACTCTTCCAACAAATATGAATCAATCCAAACAAACACAAGGTGGACAAATTTTACAACAGTTTCCACAAAAGACGATAACATTGGGCGGCAAAGCAGTTACTGTTCAAATGGCAAATAGCTCCGCTGGTGTACCCAAAACAGTTACAATTGTGTCATCCGCAAATGCCGTCTCTGGTGCTGGAACTGTAACTCTTACAACGGGAGCTCAAGGCAAGCTTGTCATGATGCCAAACAAGAAGAATTTTGTTTTCGGAACGAATGCCAACACTGCAGGTGCAGCTGGAGGAACAATCGGAATCCACAAGTCGACAATTCAAAACATTCAGCAGCAAACAATTGTATCGCAGCAAAAAGTTGTTACGCATGAAACTAATGAAACAACAAACATGCCCAATACAGTCTATGCAGGTGATAATGCTTTTATTGAAGGCGATCCCATCGATGACATTATCGAACAACTAGATGGAGCCGTCGATAATATGGCTGGTGACCTAAATGAAGACATTACCTCTGATTCTATATCAGCTGAAAACAATACCCTTGAACATAAATTACTGCACAAAGTCAGACATTCAATAAGTTTCAAAGCAAAAAACACGAGCAGTAGCGGCATTAAACCAAAATATTCTAAACTTGGATTATATGGCGGAATAGGCGGAAATGGGGGTTGTGGTGTGGGACCAGTTAGTCAAAACGATGCAGAAGCAGAAAGTACAAGCAATGAGCAGCAACTTGAAATTCAACTTGACCGGCAAATATGCCCCGACGATAATCACCAACCTGTTTGTAGTTCGTCAATTTCTGATTCCGGAGAAAATATTACCGATCCCATGGACTTTCAGCAGCCAACAAGCACAACAGATGCAGATACGGATATTGGAAATCAAGAAAATGTCGTACAGTCTTCAGCTATTGGTGGTGGTGGTGGTGGTGGTGTTGGTGGTGGTGTTGGCATGGGTGAGTTTTTTTTTTAATTAATCATTCTTTGCATAAATAGAAATGTTATAATTGTTTATATATAAATATTAGACGAACCAACTCCTGATACTACCGAGCGTCCAAATACTTCAGAATTACAAAGTCCTGCGAAGGAAGTTAACAATCAAAACAACGAAGCTATAGCTGCTGATATATTTAACGCTATCGACGAAAATTGTTTGCAAACTACCTCCTCATCCACACCCAACAAGATCGTCGAGAATGTGAGTAAAGTGAGTGACTACAGGGAGCGGGTCATAATACTGTTTTTCAAAATACTGTATGACAAAATTTAAGAATTCATCTTTTTGAGCTACTGGCGCCAATTTGTTATTGTATAGCTTGAACCAATTCAGTTGGCCAACGGTCGGTTGCGCAGAGAGAGGATTTAAGAGAACAAAAATGGCACGCAAGATATTTAATGAGTCCAGATTTTTCCTTGAATTCTACAGTGCCTAACTCAACTTTGTTTTTTTTTATCTTAAATGAGATTGAATGTATGAGTTTAATTTTTTTTATTTGCATAATTTCAGCGCACTTATAAAAAAGAAATATTTTGCAAAACGCAATTGGGTTAAACATAAAAAACTACCTGTGACATAGGATTAATTGATAAATAGTTAAGGGATTATTGTTTGTTTCTATGTTTTCTGGTTTTATGATTTGTGGCTTAGGAACAGAGGATCCGTGGGCGATGTGTTTATATTTGTTTTATGGCGTTATGACCTGTGGGGTTTTGGGGAATCATTAATAGATCAGCGTTTACGAGTTTGAATAATTTTTACCTACGAGTTTTTAAGAATGAAATTTCCTTAGGTTTTAATAACTTTTACCCGCAAGTAAGGAATAATTAACATTAATTTATTTTAATTTAAAATAATTATTATACATTTGTATTTCAGAAATAAATATAAAACAAAATAATAAAATAACATAAATAACAATAATATAAATTAAATAATAATTATTCATTTAAATATACCAAATTTTTAAGAACTAATATCGCTATCATAGTCGGTTGAAGAGTCGTCACCTGGATTAATTATAATTGAATCCGAAATTGTGTCCCACATCAGGTCGTGAGAAAAGTATTCTTCCTCAGTTCTTATGGCTTTTTCACACACTTTTCGCCAATCCTCAGCCGTTATTTTGGAAAATTCTTCTTCTGCTAACTTTTGAACATCTAATATTTTGAATGTTGTGTTTCGTGAGCCTACTCTTGCCTTGACAGTTGCCCAAATATTTTCAATGGGATTGAGATCAGGATGATAGGGTGGTAAACGTAGAACCTCATGTCCCATATCGTGAATAATATCGTCAATCTTATGCTTTGGATTGTGTATAACTCGGTGTCGTTTTATTACCTCATACAGTTCAAGTTTCAACATCTGTATAGTATGCGGAATATTGTTTTCGGTTAGCCATTGTATCATCTCGGATTTCTTGCTAGCAGAAGTAATTTGTTTTTCTTCTAATTTATTGTGATACGAGGCGTTGTCCATTACAATAACTGAAGGTTCCTCCAAGTTATTCAAAACCTGTTCTTGCATCCACTTGCAGAAATTTTTGAAGTTCATGTCGTCGTGATAGTCTCCCGTTTTCGTTCCAGATTTGAATAAAAGTAAGGCGTTTTTCACAAAACCTTTTTCACCACCAGCGTGCGCCATTATCAACCTCTGTCCCTTTGAAATTGGCGTCTTCAACCCACTGCTACTGTCATCAGTCCAAGCCCTTGGCCTTGTATGTGAGCTGTGAATATAGCTTTCGTCCAAATAAATGATGTCATATCCTTTTGATCTGTATTCCCGGATTTTTCTCAGATACTTCACTCGCATGAGTTTAATATCATTTCTTTCACAAAGAAGTTTCCGGTTGTTTTGCGTTTTCTTGTAGCTAAACCCGTTGCTTCTTAAAATCCTGTTGAGAGACGTAATACTTAAGTTAAGCTCCAAGTCTTCCTGGACTCGTTCTCTTAACATTTTCAAAGATATCATCATCTTTTCCTCCTGGTGGAAGTTATGCATTATACGCCGAATAGTTGTGATGTCAAATTCGTCTAGTCCAGTTTTCCACTTCGTATGTGGTACTTTTTTATTTGGTGATTTCGCAACTCATGTCTCTTCGTATTCCTTAATAATCCTTCTGATTGATCGTTCAGAAATTCCAGAAATTTCGGCAGTATGTGTGGTTGCGTAACTCACAGAATTTTCCAAAAACAAATTCGTGGCTTCTTCCATTTTCTCATTATATACTCTAACAACTATAATACGTGCCTGGCTTCCAATAGGTTTTCCTTTTCTAAATGGATCCATGAAAATTTCTTTTAAATGAATTTAGTTGTTTAACTCGTTGTTGTTTTTTAAAAACTGATTTCCAAACCAAAGCAAATATCTTTTAAATACGTAAATTCCCTCTGATGAAAAATTTCATTCTTAAAAACTAGTAGGTAAAAATTATTCAAACTCATAAACGCTGATCTATTAATGATTCCCCAAAACCCCACAGGTCAAAAAATATATCAAATAAACACTAACGCCATAAAACAAATATAAACACATCGCCCACGGATCCTCTGTTCCTAAGCCACAAATCATAAAACCATAAAACATAGAAACAAACAATAATCCCTTAACTATTTATCAATTAATCCTATGTCACAGGTAGTTTTTTATGTGTAAGCAATAGATTTATTTTTTATTATAGGTGCACTTAAATTTGTCCCAATAATAAAATCAAAAATTCTTAATCTTAACTTTTCGAAGTAAAGTTTACACCTAAAAAATCTCTTTCTTTTATCCCACCAGAGATGAAATACTTTTTTAGACATCAAGCTATGAAAAAAAATTACTCCATGATCATCTCTCAATGAAGGAAAGTCCATCGCTGGAAATCCATTTCTAATTTACTCTGAGCGAAGCTATAAACAAAACTCACCCTCCTTAGTGCTTCAGTATGATCGCAGCAGCGGTTATGACAACAACGTTGGAACTTACATCTTTTTTTTCTTTTTTTCAGTGATTTGTGTGTATCTTTTAAAATTAAAGTGATGAGCAAAGAAATTTAAAGAGATCTGCGCAGTAGAATGGCCAACTGATTTGGTTCGAGCTATATCAACAAATCACATGTATTCACGGACAGGGAATTTAAGAGAGTTTTCTCTTACTGTTCTCAAATAAAATTTGCTGGTGCTTTAGGCAAGGGGGGTACGAGTCGGTTCTCTAGATAATATAGGAGCTCTATAATACTAGTTCTTTTTCTTAAGGATACAAAATACATTTTACAAATATGTAAAAATCAATATAAATTAAATTTTTTTTCAATTCGTTTAGGGTATGCAACGTGGTTCAATTCAGAATATTTTTTAAATAACCCGTGCAATTATTTTGCTTTTAATACTAGTTTTTTCTTCTCTTTCTAATTGTTCACTTACTTCTAAAGTTACTTATTAATTAGTACAAACCGGCTCTCCTTTGTCCTAACAAAGTTTTTAGCCGGCGAACCAGTATTTAGCTATATTTCGACCCCAACCCGTGACTACATTTTTCATTTTTATTTTCTGCTAAGCTTGGTTAAGTCTAGATTATACGTTCAAGCGAAGGAAACCTAAAATTTTCTATGAAAAATATAAATATAAATTTAAACATTGTTTCTTTCTTTTGTTTGTCTTCTAAAAATAGAGCTCAATCTTTGGTGCGACTCCAACAGCATCTGAAACTGAAGCTGCAAATATATTGACGACAATAAAAAGCGGTGAAATGTTACAAAAAAGTCCGGTTAATCAATGCCCCGAAGAATCGATGTGAGTGAATAATTATTTTAATTTATGTGTTTTAGCTTTTTAATTTAAAATGTATGTCTAAAAATAGGCAAATAGATCTTCAAAACAAAGATGTAGTTCCTTCAGATGGCGATTCTCCTCAAACTTCACTAAATGGTATTAGAATATATGCCAGTTAAAGGAAAAAAATGATAATAATTCTTTTGCGTGGTGGTCTATTCTTAGGTCGCCTTGATGCACTAGCTTCTGCAGCTGTCTTACAAGCTGTTATGCAAGCGAATACTCTTCGACAAAGGGACTCATCCTTCCAGGTATTTGGAAGCCCTACTCCGACTGGAGGAGCAACTCAACAAGAAACAGGAGTAATGGATATCATCAATTTTGCATGTCAAGCACAGGTGGAATCGCAGCAAAGCATTCAACAAGAGCAACAACAACAACAGCACCAACAACAGCAACAACAACAACAGCAACAACAACAACAACAACAGCAACAACAACAGCAGCAGCAACAGTCATTCATTGGCATTTCTTCAAATTCAAATAAAAAAGTGACTGAATTGACGTCGACGACTACAAATATAGCGCAAAACTCAATAAGCAATAGTGATATGTCTATAGTATCTGAAAAGCAAATGTCGATTATAACACCAATAACCGGAACCTCCAACACAAGTAATACCCTACAAACTAATATACGTTTAGGAGGTACATCATCAGCGGCAGCAGTATCAACAATCAATCAGGGAAATCGTCGAAATCCAAAAACCAAAACCCAAAGTACCGCACAAATCAAAGTGGCTAGCGAAAACATCGAGGTTGGTTTTTTTTTATTCTGTTGTTGTTTATTATAAAAATAAAATATTCGAACTAAATATAAATATTTAACAAATAGCCCATTCGAAGCGATCCAAACTCTAAATGGCACACAGTTGGTATCTTTAAAAGTCTATCACACACTGTAACAAGTTATATTGATAACAGCCATTGGAATGATTCTATGTTTGATAATTATGATTCAGATAATCTGCCTGACTTGTCTGAATATCCTCGAATAAATCTGGAACCCGGTACTGGATATCGTTTTCGTTTAGCAGCTATTAACACGTGTGGTCGAGGAGAATGGGGAGAGGTAAGAGCTTATTTTCCATTTGTAATACAATTTTATAATCAAATTATGGATGGTATACGATTGTTCTTGCAGATTTCCAGCTTTAAAACCTGTTTACCCGGTTTTCCAGGTGCCCCTTCGGCAATTAAAATTTCGAAATCGCCAGAAGGAGCCCATTTAACATGGGAACCGCCACCGTCTCAAAATACTGGTGAAATAATCGAGTACTCTGTATATTTAGCAGTAAAATCTACACCGAAAGATAAAATGCCTCCTCCACAATTAGTGTTTGTGCGTGTTTATGTAGGCGCAACAAATCAGTGTACAGTTGCCAATAATTCATTGGCTACAGCTCATGTAGATTGCTCCAATAAGCCAGCTATTATTTTTCGTATTGCTGCTCGAAATGAGAAGGGTTATGGTCCAGCAACACAAGTTAGGTGGCTTCAAGGTGATTTATAAAGTTTTCTTATTTTTTTTAATTTAAAAATAAACTACTAATATACTACAACAAAACAATAACACGAATTGAAAATTTATAAATAAATAAAACATAATAAAAAAACCTTGACCGACGTTTTGACATGACAGATCATAGAAAAACCTTTTACAATATCCAACCACCTAAGGATAAAAATCGTTAAAATATGAAAACATTTTATGACTCCTCTAATCTTGCTTTGGCTAAGATGGATTCTGTAATGTAGAGACGGAGAGTGTTTCTCCTTATTGTTTAAATTTGTAAAAAAAATAAATTTTGTATTTCTTTTCAGATCCAGTTTCTTCTAAACAAGCATCATCCTCACCTATGTCTCCAGCTTTGAAACGCAATCAAGAAAAAGTATCAGGATCACCAGTGTCGAACAAACGTCCACGAGGGTCCGCTGCAAACGTTAAAGTCATGCCAAATTCACCAAGCGCCGATTAGTTAATAAGAATTTTCAATTACTCGCAATTCAGTAATTCTTAAACTTAATTTAAAGTGTATGCTGTTACGATACGAGTTGTTATTTTATATTCAACTTCACAAAAGAGTTTTGTGGAACTTAAGACTAATTTTAAATGAAATGTGTGTTTGATATTTGTTTTTATTTTTTAAATTTTCAAATAGGGGTTGTTGTTATTTTTAAGTATAAATAATCCTTATTCCGTTAGGCGTTTTACAAAAACGACAGTAAAACGACACGGCTCCAGAAGCGTTTAATTAAAACTAAAACTTTAATCATAAAAACGATAGTCGTTTTACTAAAACTCCAATTTCCGCTTCTAAAGCCTTGTCGTTTTATTGGCGTTTAACAAAACCGCCTTACGGAATAAGGGTGATCGTTATTTTTGAGGTTGAATTTGTCGATGACCTTTTCAACTGTATTTTTTTTATTTACTTGCAGCCAATATATTTTGGGACACCACCAGCAAATATATTGGTGAGAGAATCAATGCATAAAAGTGTTTTATTATCAACTCTGGCAGTCAAAAATAAAATTTATTATTCTAAGAACAAAAAAAAAATTAGTATTAGATAGCTAGAAATTATAAATGGTAATTATTTGATTTGTAATTTGGAGGTCATTATTTTATTATGTTGTAAAACAAGTCTTTAGTTCACTGAAACTCTTTTGTAATGTATGGAAACAAATTCTTACAGGAGCTTTGGTCTTTTAAAACAACGTCTTCTCGTAAACATCTCAAAAAAGTGTTAAGTTTGCAATAATTTATAAGTTTTGTATTCTGAATCTTAAAATTATAAAAAAAAAACATACGAACCGGTACACATATTTTCTTACATTAAATTAAAAACATTGAATTTTAGGTATTTATTTATTAAGCCTAAAAAATTAAGAGAAAGAAGAAACAAATTAAATAAATCGAAAAATGAATTCATGTAACAAAAATCAATTTATAAAAAGATATAAAAATAATCTTAGTTGTATTTAATAGAATAACGATTATTGTATATGAAAAAGTAGTAAATAAAATCCAACACCAACAAGAAAAACAGTAAAAAGTTTTATACTAAAGTTACTTAAGTTCGGAAATAATTTTAGTTTCTCAATGTTTAGTTTCTGTAATTGATTCGAAAATGAAATCTGTATGAAAGTTGTTTTCAAAACGAATTATTCAAAATGTAACTGTGTATGGCTTTGGAAATGGATCGAGACTCCTGCTAGGTCAGCAAAGATAAGTCAAGTATATACTTGTGGTTACTAGTATTTCACAAAAAAGATTGCGTTGCGCGTCAATAAAGTCAACAACTTTCGTGAGGCACGAAGAAAACATGAAAATTGGACTCATTCAGCCTTATTATGAGTTTCTCCCGAAAAATATTTCACCTTCGAATTTTTTGTTCTCCGGGATTTTGAAGGCTATTGTGAGTTTCGCACGAACGAAATTTCGTTCGCCTACTTAAAATAAGTGAACATTTAGGCCCAGTTTCACACTCGATTAAGTGTCACTTAAGTGCCAAATATGGAAAACTAATGTATAATTTCGCAGTGTAAACTTATCGGAATAAGTGACCTTAAGTCTCCCATGTTGGCCACAGACAGTAAAACTGCGGCTAAAGCGCCAAAATGGGAAAATAAAGTGCCACTTATTTTTTTAAGTGTGCATTGTGCAACTGGCCCTTAGGAGGTCAATAACATTACATTCCGTTATGGATTCAAAGAAGCGTACTCCGTGACGACACCAATTGAGCCAGGAATGTTGACTGAAAAACAAATAAATGATGGTCCATTAAAGAACAAGCCTTATCGTGAAGTTATTGGAAGTTTATTATATTTATCAACTATGTATATCAAGACCGGACATAATCTTTAAAGACCTTCGACTTCACTATCCCACTGAGTATTACTACATGTCAAATTGAAAGTGGGAAAGAATTCCATGCTTCTGCCAAATTTGTGGGAGAGAAATGCATTTTCATTTTTTTACCACACAACAGTTTAATAATAAAAATGTGTGATAAAATTACAACCATTTCTATAAATTCTCCATGTATTAAACACATGTCAAATCGTGTAGGCTGTGTTAGATGGATTTTGTTTCCACACTATTTAGTCCAGTCAAAAAAGCGAAAAAAATAGCTAAATTCGGAAATAATCGCTGGAAAGCTGGATTTTGGTATATAGCTTCCTCATTGTGTTCTTAAGAAATTGTCAAAAGTCCCCATCGATATGAGCGCCGCTAACAATTTTACGGGGGGTTGAAGGCCCCACAAATGGTTTTTCAAGAATAAAAAAATTTTAATTTACCCCTCCCACCTAAAGGGGTGGACAAATAGAGTTGAGCTATATCTTAAAATAATGTCCATATAATGTACCAACAACAAAAAAATCAAATGGATGTTTTATCATATAATGCACAATTTTGGAATTAAGTCGCCCAACTACATACAAAAGTAAAACCCTTAACTCTTCTGATTGGTTTATTTCAAAAACCGTTATTTGTATGAAAAAAGTATGTTCTACGTTTTTGTAGGAAATATTCCAAGCTACAAATTAGTCTTTGACACTTTTTTTTATAACTTACCATTTGGGAGTTATTCTTGAAAAACCATTTTGGGGGGCCTTCAACCCCCCGTAAAATTGTTAGCGGCGGTCATATCGATGGGGACTTTTGACAATTTCTTAAGAACACAATGAGGAAGCTATATACCGAAATCCAGCTTTTCGGCGATTTTTTCCGAGTCAAATGCTTCATTGACTGGACTATATTATACATGATTTGTTTCACACTTTTTTGGCATGTGTTAATACTCAGTGGGATATTGTGGAAGGGCTTTTACTATAAATTACCTGAGTCGACAAGTCAGCAACCCTAAAAAAAGTCACTGGAAGATGATAGAATGTGTTCTTAGATATCTCAATGGAACAAGCATACACGGATTCAAACTATATGGTGGAACAGAAGCAGATATGAATGATTTCAGCTGGTGGAATTTTTGTGGAATATGGAGGACCTATAGTTTGGATGGCTCAGAAACAAGCAGTAATTTCTATTTCGTCAGCGGGAGCGGAATATCGTGTAGCAGTAAGTGGAATTCAAGAAGTTTGTTGGATTCAAAGGATAATGAGAGAAATAGGAATCGCTATTAAAGAACCTACTGATTTATTTATCGACAATAAAGCAGCTATCCATATGCTTGAAAACGCTGATGAAGGAAATGTGACTAAAAAGAAAGAAACACATTGAAATACGTCGGAAATTTGTTAATCAACATATTGGAAAGACAGTGAACATTGTTTATATCAACACTAGAGAACAAGTTGCTGATATTTTTACAAAAGCTTTGAGCAAGAAAATATTAGGTGTGTTTTATTCATTGCTGCATAGCCAGCGCAGCAGGAGTCTGAATAAAACGAAAGCTCACTCTATACGTTCATTTCAATAATTGAAAGCTCTATCGCCAGCACAGCCATCTTTATTTTTACTGACATCTTTTTCGCCAGCAATCAAATTGTTTTTGTTTGCCAAGGGAAATTTTGCTGCGCTGGCTATGCAGCAATAGCTGTGTTTTATTCATTGCTGCATAGCCAGCGCAGCACAAGTCTGAATAAAACGAAAGCTCACTCTATACCTTCATTTCAATATTGAAAGCTCTATCGCCAGCACAGCCATCTTTATTTTTACTGACTTCTTTTTCGCCAGCAATCAAATTGTTTTTGTTTGCCAAGGGAAATTTTGCTGCGCTGGCTATGCAGCAATGAATAAAACACACCTAATGAATAAAACAAACCTATTATAAGACTTAAGGCTTAACTACATTCAAAACTTTTTGCAAAAAGTACAAATGTGAAAAAATACACACATACTCTAGCGACATCTAATTTCAGATATTTTTACCAAAACTGCCATTTTGTTGAAAAAGCCCTAGCACCAACTGAATGAAAAATGTTGTTCCCCTAAAATTTCCCACCCAGTGGTGACATCTGTTAGTCGATTTTTTAACTGATTATTTATGTGTGTTGGTGTTTTACTTTTGTGCAAAAGTAAAAGTTAGGACCGCTTTAACTTTTACTTTTGTAAAATTTGAGAAAGAAGATAGGATTTTGTAGTTCGTTGAAAAAGAAAAAACATTTTGTTCACTTTTGTACAAAAGTAAGTTGAATGTAGTTAAGCCTTTAAGACTGAAGCTGCTTAAGGAGGAGTGTTGGAATTCTTAAAAGCCACATTTTGAATTAAATGCTTAACTACATTCAAAACTTTTTGCAAAAAGTACAAAAGTGAAAAATTACACACATACTCTAGCGACATCTCCTTGGAGAAATTTCTACCAAACTGCCATTTTGTTGAAAAACCTGTATCACCATCTGAATGAAAAGTTTTGTTCCCTTAAAATTTCCCTCCCAGTGGCGACATCTGTTAGTCGATTTTTAAACTGACTATTTATGTGTGTTGGTGTTTTACTTTTGTGCAAAAGTAAAATTAAAATAATAAAACTTCCGAATAGCTTTGGATAGTTCCTCGAACGCGACCATTAGGTCGGTTTGGCCACTTAAAATTGTTCACAAAAAATGAGCAACTGCGAAAGTTCTGTTGGAAAGAATTTTCAAGTTGCCAAACAGATCTATTTGTGCTGTGTTGTCATTTCTTGTAGATTTACTACGTTTACATGAGCGGATCCATGAATCGGTTTCAATCTGAATCGAAATTTCGATCCAGGTATAGACGATGTCAGATCGAAAGATAGGATTGAAATGGAATCGAAGTGACAGTCTTGCTTTTATTGTGTGTGTACAATCACCGCAATCACTTTGTCCCCTTTCACACAAGGAAACAAGTTGCTGGAGATTTGTTGACGTTTTCTTTTAATTTCCAATTCCCACCAATCGAAGACCGTTCATTCCTCTTACTTGGTGCCCTTGTCTCCTAAAAATAAACTGAAAGTTGCTGGACACTGAGTTTCCTTGTGAGAAAGAGGGCTTTGGAAAAAAAATACACAATGGCACACACCAACAAGCCGCTGTAATCTCAATTCTTTAATTCTTCGATCTAGGTATACATCTCGATTTTCGATTCGATCCTGCTCGCCGAGCTGGATCGGATCGAGAAATCCGGATTCGATCCGATCCAGGTTTACAAATACCTAAATCCTGATTCGATTCGGATTTAATTCTCCATGTAAACGTAGTAATTGTAATTTGTAGTTGTTTTGAAAGGTGTCACTTTCCCTGGTCCCTAGCCTATTTTTGTTAATTTTTCTTTCTATTTTCATTTATTTAAACAAATCATTTTATAAATAATAACATAAGTAAATTTCTGTATTTTAAGCTCTTTCAAGAGAATATATTTTTGTTTATTAGAAAGTAGAAGAAATAACAATATATAGCTAATTGGGTGAAAAATGTTTTCTCATTTGGGAAACACCGGTTCAAAGTTCATTGGCGGTTTGGCAATAGCAAGGCGTTTACAACTGCAACTCAAATACTCATCGGAACGCCCTAAGACTACTACTTCTGGCGAAGACAATTATCAGTTTCTACACAAATCCAAATTACCAACATACTACTTTCAGAAATCTCTTCCGCGTCTTCCTATTCCAGAGCTCGATAAGACTTGCGAACGTTATCTGGCTGCCGTAGAACCTATTCTATTGCCAGAGTCTCTCAATAAAACTAAATCGATTGTTTCTGAGTTCTCCACCGGCACAGGGCGACACCTTCAAGATCTTCTTAAGAATTCTGATGCTACCAACAAACACACAAGCTACATATCTCAGCCATGGTTTGACATGTATCTCAGAGATAGATCAGCGTTACCAGTAAATTACAATCCGCTGCTTGTCATGAAACATGATACCAAGCCCGAATACAATAAACAATTAATTCGTTCAGCGAATCTTGTGATAAGTTCGTTGCGCTTCATGCGATCTCTGCAGGCAAACGTCCTCGAACCGGAGGTATTCCATATGAATCCTACAAAAAGCGACAACGATCGATTTAGAATGATAACGGGTCTGGCACCCGCAGCTATTGCTACTTATGTAGCTTACGCATTCAAGGCCTTCCCCCTTGACATGAGTCAGTACAATAAACTATTTGGGGTCACACGCATTCCACAAATCGGAAAAGATCGTATATATCAAGCCGAAAAAGGCTCTCGCCATATTGTGGTAATGCGTGGTGGGAAGTTATTTGCGGTAGATGTGATGAATGCCGATGGAGACATTATCTCACCGAATCTCATTCTTGGCCGTTTGAAGGCAGTTATTGAACAAAATCCATCTGGAGACATTTTAGAGAAACAACCGCTAGGTGTGTTGACTGCCACTGATCGAGATGCATGGGCCAAAACTCGACAATACATAATGGATATTGGAAATGCTAAACAAATGCAATTAATTGACTCAGCTCTGTTTTGTTTGTCATTAGATGGTGACGATGTGAAATATGATGAAGCTCAGCCTCAGAAGCTTGTCAAGCATTTCCTAGCTGGAGATGCTGTAAACAGGTGAGACCTTTTTCTTTACAAAACACATTATTTTGTATTTATTTATTATTTATTAACAGTTATTACTCAAAAGTATTGTTGTAACGTTAAATCATATAAAACCTGCTAGAATTATTAGACCTGAATAGTAAAAAAAAGAAAAATCAATTCATGTATTATAATTAGATTAAATCCGAGCTGACAGACAAATATCAAAAATGAATGTCCAAACTTTTCTTTTCCTTTGATTTTATGCACTTTGCATTGAAACAGCATAGATTACCGGTTACTTTTCGTTTTTTTTGTATAGATCCATTTGAATAAAGATTTCATATAAAGAAAATAGTATAGCAATTGAATATAATGGTAAATAATAGCAATAGTTTTATAAATAAAAAAGTAATAGTTAAAATAAGTGTTGTTGTTCATTCAAACCTCCACTAATAATTAATTATTTTTCCGTTTAAGATGGTTTGACAAATCAATCACGCTTATTGTGGGTGGAGATGGAACTGCAGCAGTTAATTTTGAACATTCATGGGGTGATGGGGTAGCTGTATTGCGTTACTTCAATGAAATCTTCAATGACACAACTGAATCACCACAAGTTCATCCAAATACAATTCCCTACTTACCACATGATAACTCAGTGCGTTCGATAGATTTTCAAATAGATGATCGCATCCATGATGATATATCAAAGGCACGCCAAAAACATAACCAAACAATCAATAGCCTGGATATGAATATTCTTCGTTATACAAATGGCATCAATAAGAAATCCTGTAAGCGTAATGGCGTCAGTCCGGATTCTGTAATGCAATTGGCTTTTCAATTAGCTTATAGGCAAGCATTTGGAAATTATGTTGGCACTTATGAGTCGTGTAGTACGGCAGCTTTTCGACATGGTCGCACTGAAACAATGCGGCCCTGTACGATGGCAACTAAAGCATTTTGTGAATCGGTGCTCGAAACAGCCGAACACCATAAGCTCGATTATGCAGCCTTGCGTGTTATGATTAAAAATTGTTCAACGGTACATGGGCAATTGACAAAGGATGCAGCCATGGGACAGGGATTCGATCGTCATTTGTTTGGACTAAAGAATATGGCCCAACTGAAGGGTATCGATATTCCAGATCTATACAATGATGAGGCTTTTAAGAAAATCAACTACAACATCTTGAGCACAAGTACACTCTCATCGCCAGCTGTCTTAGCTGGATCATTTGGACCAGTTGTGCCCGATGGACTTGGAATCGGGTAAGCAGATATAGATTTATTCATTATATTGGAATTTTAACTTGGCGTCTTGCTTTAAGATACTCAATTCAAGACGATGAATGTGGCGTCATAGCAACAACCTACAAAGGTCAATGTAGCGGAAGTACGTTCATTGATAGCTTAGATGGTGCACTTAACAAAATTCGTGATATATTAGAAAAAAAGATTTAGTTTCATAAAAAAATTAATTAACAAACCATTTTTTACATTTTGTTGCTTGTTTTTATTATTATGTAATATTTCTAAGTCTAAGTAATGTTTAAATCTAATAAAATATACCTACGAGTAAAACCAATTTAATGTTTAATTAGAAAATAATTCATGCACTTATACAGATCTAGATCTAGATCAACAACATGAGATCCTACTATCTATCGAAATAACGTTTCTTGATACAAAAACAATACCAACTGAGAACCACTGCGGATCCATTATTGCGTATTCCATAATCGACATGATTCAACTCCAAAGGGATTACATATAACATGTAAATTGTTTAGCCCCCCCGAGTCGTTTTTTTCATCGTTCCCTCCTAATCCTATTTCAGTTATGGAGGTATTGCAATCAAACAATTCAATTACATTTGCAATCAGAGGAACAAAGTTTAATCAAAATCGTAAGAGCAGTTTTCTAATTCATTTTATCTAAATGACCTAAAAAAAACCTTGTAGAAAATTGCGTCGAGGTTCAACCGGAAGTTTTCATTCCCCCTACAATTCTACATCCATTATCGAATCTATCAAAAAGACGAAAACGAATGAAAAAGGAATAGTTTTATCAGGCTTCATATTCATAATATTATGTTTTTTTCAAGCCCAAAGTCCCCTTTCACACGAGGAAACAAGTTGCCGGAGATATTTTTGACGTTTTCTTTTAATTTCCTTAAAAATCTCTTGTACCTTTCCTCCCCCTGGCTCCACAAGCAATTTTTATTTCCAATCTTAATTTCAGAAGTATTTAGTTCTTCGTTGAGTGGGCAAATTAATTCATAAAATTTTAATTGCAATCATGTCCCCGCCAAGCAAGCACCGCATTATTCGAGCTATTACCGCACTAAAAGTAAATTTATGTCAACATTTATTTCTTCTGCGAAGACAAGATATAAATGATTACCCTGGGGCTCCACTAGAAATAAACCATTGCAAAATATGTGTTATGTCGTCAAAATTTCTTGTGGAGGCCACTTATGTCAAAAAGATTTTTATTTTCAGACATAAATATCTTCATTTATATCTTGTCTTCGCAGAAGAAATAAATGTGGACATAAATTAACTTTTAGTGCGGTAATAGAGCAAATAATACGGTGCTTGCTCGGCGGGGACGAAGAAATAAATACTTCTGAAATTATTTCTGAAATAAAATTAGAAATAAAAATTGCTTGTGGAGCCAGAGGGTAATATAAAATATATTTATGTCTGAAAATAAAAATCTTGACATAAGTGGCCTCCACAAGAAATTTTGAGTACATAACACATATTTTGCAATGGTTCATTTCTAGTGGAGCCCCAAGGTTAGAACACAGTACAGTACACATTTTTCATTTTTGTTCTGCGCATCTGTCGAAATTGGGGTATTATGGTGGTAAAGTGGTGGATATATATTTTGTTGTTGTTTCTAATGATGCTTGCTGAGTTCCTCAGAGCAGATCACTGAGCTGTCAAAAATAAATTCTATGTTCCTTTTTTACCTCAGACATATCAGAGCACATAGGTGTCTCTTTTTTCCATCGGAGCTACCTCGGAGCATGCTCTGTATGCTCAGAATAAAATGACCGAGCAAATGGAGCAAAATGCTGAAACCGGGAATGAACACCCTGAGGACGAGTAAGTCAACCGACTTTTAAATTAAATTTTTGACATGTAATTTATATATCTATAATTTGTTAAACTTAAGACATTGTATAACGTTAGGCCCCTTGTGTCCCAACAAATGTAAATTTGTCATAGTATCATATTAGTTATAAGCCAAATTGTATATATGTTATGTTCAATAAAAACTAAACTAAAAAAAAAGGAAAATGCTGAGCGAAGCCAACTTCATACAATTTTTATGTAATTGCTTAAGCATATGACAGTTCAGTGCTCAAGTGTGTTTCATAATTAAAACTGAGGGCTCTGATCATAATCTCCTCAGAGATTTGCTCTGATCGCTCAGAGATTTTCCCCTCGCCTATAAACTGAAAGTTACTGGAAACTCAGTTTCCTCGTGTGAAAAGGGACGAAGTTTGACAAAACAATTTACGTTAATGCAACAACACCCTTCAAGCAAACGAGTCCGCTTGGGATCCGCGCACGTAGTAAACAACGTATTGATGACTCCGTATACGGATCCAAACATGGATCCGCAAAACTGCGTTTGTCGGCTCAAATTAGTATGGAAATTAGAATCACCGCGGACTCATTTTGTGCATGTATTGTGAGAGAGAGACCTTCCCATTTCACCATACTCAGCGAGAACCGAAACCAAATAGAATCCAGAACGGATCCAAAAAAATTAACGAACGAGACAGGCGTTTTGTGTTTGAAGAATTTTATGCAATTGATTTTCTTCAATCATGAATGAAACATCACGATTTAATTTGTAATTAATAATTAAATAATTAACTTTTGATTTTAAATTGGTTTTCTTCCTGGAGGGAATTTTTATTAAACTGTTGGGCACGAACGTGAACATATTGAAAAAACTTAATTGTTTTTGTTATCTTCTCCTTTGTTTTCAGTCCATAAAAAAATACTCACCATTAGATTATTGCATACATTCTCTCTTTCTCAGTAAAAAAATAAGTACTCCCGATGTTCTTTCTTTTTTGCATGAATATACAAAAAATGCGCTAATGTGTGTATGACACTCCGTTTTGAAATGATCCAAGAAAGACCGACAAAGTTGGTTCAGTGAATTTGCTTGTAGGGCAGTATCCACCGAGATTGGGCTTTTCCAAAAACTATCTTTGTCTTTTCTCTTTCTAATTTTGACAGTTCAAAACAACAAGAACAAAACATGTGATATCGTACTTGGAGAAATGTAAACAAATGCTCTTTTGTGGATGTGGATTTTTAATATTTTCTGTTATATTTTTTTATAAATAAGCTTGATAAGTTATTGAAATTGATTTTTTGTTAAATTGGCTTTATAACCATCGTTTTATACGTTTTTATTGGAAAGCAAACAAGCATTATATTTTAAAAATATTTGGTGTTTGTTTACCTTTCTCCGAGTTCAGACCTATTTTTTGTTTGCTTGTTTGAAACTGACGGCTGGTGGAAAAGCCCAATTGATAAAATAAAAACACGTCTGGTTGGCAAATTGGAATTCCTTACAAATTTTAACATTTTTCAAATTACCAAACAGACCTAAAATCGAAGAAAGAGCTCGCTAAACTTTCAAAAGGGAAATTTCCAAATATGTCAACGTCAAATTTGGCAGTATCATTTTGTGGAAACTGATAGATCCCAAATTGCAAAATACGAAAATATAAGGGTTTTTTTTTAATCTGTAATGAAATTTTTGATCAATTTTGATATTATTAAACATTTGGGTAGAAATTTTAATTACAATAATTAATAACAATATCACACACAAGTCAATGATATTTGCTTTCATAAAAATAGATAAGCAAATCTCACTTCCCCAAAGTGTTGATACCAACTTTAGAAAATAAACGAGTAAGGAATATATTGCTATTTCGTGAAGAGCTATGTCACGACGAAGATGTATCTGAAGATATACATCTATGATGCGCATTCCGAATTCCGAAACAAACTATCTCGCGTGGAGTCGGGGTGTAACAAACTGATTGGCAACATAGGCGATTTCTAAATGGGAAGTTGAAAATTCCCTGCAAACACCTACATATGAAAAATTGTGTTTGCAAATATTGCCAGTTTTTGTTTTAGTTGTTGGTTTTATTCAGCTGTATTACTTATTTTTTTATGTTTATAAAGATTTTCAAAGTTTTGATCAATGTGTTACCAATTACCATATTGTATATAGTATTGTCTTTGAAAAAAGTTATAGGAAATTTGTTTTTCATTTTGTCATTTGTTTGATTAGTGGCTCAATAATAATAATAAACAAAAGGAAAACATAAAAAAAATGCTAGATTGTTGTCATCTCTGTGTTGATTTGGAAAACCGAATTTGAAGAAAGCAAAATCCACCATCAAAAACAAAAAGACTTCTAATATTATTCAAAAAATAAAATCAGTGAAATTTTATGTCAGTTTTCATAAATATATTTGGCTGGTAAGTGAATTTAATTGAAATAAAAGGTGGTCATATAATTAGTAGGTAGGTTTTTACTTTTTACTTTTCCAGACCAAATAATTCGAGATAAATAATATTTTCTTGGCAAAGCAAACTTTTTGTTTTAAAACAAAAATATAGCAAAGAAATATTATTTTGAACATCCAAATTTGTTTTTTCATTTTTAAGAATTTTTGCGCAATCAAATTTTCATATCTGTCATCTGAGTTCGTGGTTGGTGATGTTTTCTGCTTCCTTTATTATTTTGTTTCCTTCGAAATTAAGCTTTAAGCACAAATTCATCCCCAAAACCCCAAAAAAGCTTACAATACATTTATTATAGCGAAATAGCAGCTCCCTCAACGCCTCAACAAAAAAAAAAAACCAACCTTCACACGCTCAGTACTGTGTTAAATATTTTATTGCATATTTCTGTTTGCTGTAAGTTATCTTTTTTTTTGCTAGATGAGTTTATAGTAAATAATTAATTAAATAAAAATATAAAAAAAGTGAATCTTTAATTATTATTTGCAAAGCAATTATATTCGCCTAGTTTATTAAAAAAAAAAAAAAAAAAAACAAAATAAAAATGTAGATATGTATATCTACCACTCAAGAGGTGTGTGTGTATGTGTGTGTGTTTTCGTTTTCAGCAAAAATGTTTTAATTGTTTTATTATTTATTTTCTATTAATATTATTTATTATTATAAATTCATCTATTTAAAACAAAACTCCAAATATATTTATATTTACCTTGAGAAAAAAAAATTTAGCATTGCAAAACTAAAGGAAAATGCCGTCTGTCTGAAATTATCTGACATTATTTACCGAGTTGAAATACCTACAGAGAATGTTATATTTTTTTAGAATACAAACAAAAATTGATTGATCTCTAATGATAAACAATATAGGTAATATAGGTAACTAGGAAAAATATTCCTATGTATGTTTAGAATTTTACATTTTTTAAGTGTTGTGTTAACAACTTAATTCATAATTAAACTTGCCTCCGTTTAAAACTTGTTTCGCTTCTTGAGCTTGAGAGATTTAGAGAACTCTTCGAGAGGTAGGTAAAGTACACGTTATTACCGCAGAATTTTTGGACAAACTGCTAAGATATCTTCGGACTCATATTTCATTACTTTGTTCAGTGTGAGAATTCCTTCTTCTAGTGGAATTTTTTCATAATGTATACAAACAAATGTTTTTATTTTTGTTCTTTTTAGTTGATTCGTGCTGCGTTGTAAAATTTTTAAACTACAGGAAATGTTAAAGTTTAAATCCGGACTTCATAATGAGCTATTACAAAGAATTTTTTAAAAACCGCGCTCAGACACAACTCGAGTTTTGAAGTTCTAAGAAGGATTTTATGTAAAAAAACATACATGTAGGTAGGATAAACTTCAAGCTGCGAAGTAAACATTAATTAACAATAAATTATTAATTTTGAATGAAACAGAAACAATAACAACTTATGTGTGCTACTACCAAATAAAGGCTGGAATTATAGCTAATTCTAGAATGCTAAATCGTTCATCATACTCGGATTCGAATTGAGAGTATCAAAAACCTAAAGATGGAGTTACAACTATTTCAACAGTGTCGCCACGATCATTATACCCGTTTTTAGTGGTGCTAAGTCTGGTTCTAGCATAATGATTAGTGCGTAGAACTGTTACGCTGTCGCGCCACCCAGTTTATTTTTATTTTTGGTTATGGTTCCTATTTATTTAAAAAAAATATGTTGTGCCTTCACTGAAATTCCAACAGCTTTGATTAAAATGAGTTCATATTTGTTAAAAGAGCAAAAAATTAGATTAATAAAATACAGTGAAAGCTATAATAAGCGGACACTCATGGTCCCCCAATTTTTGTCCGGTTATGAGAACTGTCCGTTTAAAGGAAAGATGTAGAAATTTTGGAACATGATTGTATTATCTACTCATGAATTTATCTCTCAATTTTCTTCGCAAAAAAACTCAAAATCTTCCAAATTAGTTTTCGCCATATTTACAAATAACGAAAAATGAAAACAATTTTAAATTGACGATTTAAAAATACAAAGAAACACAAATTTCAGAATCAAAAAAAGAATTGCAACTTGTTGGTTTTGCATTCAGGATCTGAGAGTTCCGGATTACCAAACGAAAATGCTATAAGATTCCTATCGGTCGGTATCCAAAATACTCGATTCATAGAGTTATTATTTTTGGCAATAGTAATACGTAATAGAAAATACGTCCTACTATTTGGAATGAATTACTTGCCATGATTACCGATAACATATTTGGATCTTTTTTATTTTTCACAATTTCAATAAAAGTCTTGAGCGTTTTTAAAAATTTTACTTCCGGTATACCTATTTATAGTTCTACATACATAATTCTTGCAATTATGTCCGTCTGTCTGTCTTTTCGTCTACAGCCAAAAAGGATGGGTCGGTTTTCTCTAAACTTGGTACCTAACTTTTTTTTTTTAATATTCAACCGACACATTTTTTTTTTCATTTTGTACTAAAATTTTGAAAAAAATATTTTTTGGGTTTTTAAAAAAAGTTTAAAATTTTATTTTTGAAAATTCTATATGTAGAAAACAACTCGATCGTTTTTTTTAAACTATGGTGCAAGCAGACTTTTAACATTATATAGCAGATTTTCAACAAAAATTATTCTTACATAATTTAAATTATTTTATTTTCAGTATTTGTCTTTTTATCTGAAATATGCAGAAGTATGTACTCTGAAAGCTTGAAAATGTGTTGATAACTAAATAGAACAGAAGGAAAATAAGGGACGCAAAAAAAAATAAAATACAAAATATTAAAACAGGAGAGCCGGATGTCTTCCGATGACGGCAATTCATATCATAAGAACAATCACCACCAAACGCACCTCCTTCATCATCCCAACAGCAACATTCATCACTCCCAACAACCGCTACCGAATCCTTCATCAAGTTCAAGTAAATACAGCGGAGGGCTAGGCGGAGGAACAAGTAGCAATCGCAATTTGTCCCAAAAACATCATCACCATCAGCATCAACATCAGCAGCAATCATCATCTTCTAAGCAACAATCAATGTTGCTCTCGTCGTCGTCAGCGGCGGTATCATCGTCAACATCCACTGGGATTTCGTCGTCCCATCAACACCATCACCAACAACATTCCCATTCCCAGAATCTATCAAATAATGAAAATTCGTCTAATTTGGGAAACAATTCCATCAATCGCCGAAAATCATCACTGACTTATCAACATCAACAACTAATGGTGGCAGCAACATCATCAGCATCAACAGATGGAACAGCAATGGTGGATATCGGTGATATTGATGTGGCGCGAAGCCCAAGTAGTTTTGCTTCGCCAAGCCGTTACAGTCCACATCCGAATGACGGAGCCTTCCATCATATTGGATCCAAGCTTTCTATACATCCGATCGATGGGAGATATGATGATACAATGACGTGTTGCCTGCCGCCGCCATCACCCGCACCGAACTGTGACCGTTTTATAATGGGGATTCCTTCACCATCGAGCTCGGTTAGTAGCAATAGTCATTTTAATGACGCGCAACCATCGTCAGCATCGGCTTTAATAGGTGGGTCTCAATCATCATCATCGACCTCGCAGCAGCAACAATCATCTGCGGGAGCGAATATCACGCACAAGTATGGCGGTGTGGTGGTGAATAGCTCGATACAACGTTCGATGTCACCGAACTCGCGTTATCGCTTGCCTGACCGATATCGTGAAATCTCGCCAAAGTGTGATCGATTTGTGGCATCGTCTCATTTTCTATCGAACAGCACACCGTTAGTTTCGAATGATATTTATCTGTCATCAACTGTTCATACACCTGTTAAACGCTATGTTCCCACTCCTCCTCCTCCCACAGAAGTCTACTCGGACATTACACATCATTCTACATCAGCGTCATCGGCTTCTTCAATGGGCGGCAGTTATCACACGCTCGTCAAAAGCCCAAACCTACCTCATCAAACACAATCTTCATCACAACAAGCACAACAGCATAACAGTGTCAGCACTTTGCCGTATCGATTTCGTATGAAATGTTGTATCAACGATCAACCGGTCTCCGTCGCCACGAATTTGTCCACATTGAGCCAGAATACTCCACATCATGAACGACTTGCTGCTGCAGCAGCAAATAATTATGCCACATCACCCCGTGTTCGGGGTGGTTTTAAGTGCGCAGCAAATAATGATACGATTGCCGCTGAACCATCACCCCAGAGGCATAATATTGCAAGCAGCTTTCAGCAACAGCAACAAACGAATTCAGCCACGCAAAACAATCTGCGTGCACCTCGAAATAGTTCGTGCATTCTCAACGATTATGTTTCGCGAACACCAAGCATCGAATATATTGGCTCAAGCGTTGGACGTATTTTGACCCCAGTTAGCATACTCTCAGAGCCAAGTATCGGAGCGTGTTTGCATTGCAATACCATAAGACGAACGACCGGTGTACATCAGACAACTCAAACTACAGGTCCTGTTAGTCCGGTGCCGTTGCAGAATTTACCCGAGGTTTCAGACTTGGCCGAGAGTGCCACTTCGAATGAGCTTACCTCATCCACTTCCACCCCATCCACCAACGAATCACACATTTCTCCTCTATCCCCATCACAGCACTACCAGCAGCATCAAGAACAGTTGCAAGCTTATCAGAGGAATCCAGAAATGATTTGCGTCGAACAACAGCGCCGAATCCACTCTCATGGTAATCGGAGCCTCCAAAAGCAGCAACAAGACCAACAGGAAGAGTTGCATCATTTCAAGGAGCCCAATGAACAGCCAAAGGATCTGCTTCACGAACAGCAACAACAACAGCAACAACAACAGCAACAACAACAGCAACAACAACAACAGCAACAACAACAACAGCAACAACAACAGCAACAACAACAACAACATCAACAACAACAACAACAACAGCAACAACAACAACAACAACAACAACAACAACAACAACAACAACAACAACAACAACAACAACAACAACAACAACAACAACAACAACAACAACAACAACAACAACAACAACAACAACAACAACAACAACAGCAACAACAACAACAACAACAACAACAACAACAACAACAACAACAACAACAACAACAACAACAACAACAACAACAACAACAACAACAACAACAACTACAACAACAACAACAACAACAACAACAACAACAACAACAACAACAACAGCAGCATGAACATTACTTGCAGCAACCATCGCAATATCAACAGCAACAGTTGCAACTTCAACATTCACAGCAATATCATCAGCAGCAACCATCACACAATCACATAAGACACATTGTAACAACGAGCAGTGCAACGGGGGCAGGAGTGGGCGGTAACCCCAATTCCTTGAACTCACGGCAACAGTTGCAACACCGATTTTCGCGCAAGCAACGCCTCAACCAATATGTTCGCAAGCAAATATCAAAGTTCTTCGGTGTTGATTCGCAAACTGAAAATGATGAAAGAGCTATTTGGTTAGGCCGACAGCGGCGTTTCGCGATTCGTCGCTTTGGCTCCCTAAAGTCTGAGAGTGAACTGAACTCCAACAATGGCCGACGTCACAATGCTGTACAGCAGCCACCTACTGAACGACCCGATATCCTACCCGCACAGACCGAGGAGTCGCAAGCCCAGTCGCATATAAATATCGCCGACTTCCCCCATGGCCAGCATGTAGAGCGCAAGGCATCGGTCCCGACTATGATCATTTCAGGAATGTCATACATAGTGCAGACTCTCAACAAGCGTCAGCACCGCAATCAGCGTCTATGGTCACGCAGTTTCGCACCAGCTCATGTCACGGCCATAAATGGAGATAATCCAAGTGATATCTGCGAAGGCTTAACTACATTGCAAGAAGAGGATGTATTCTTTGATTCGCCGGGAAATGATGCAGGGAACTTCAACAACGTCGCCGATGGCCGAGCAGCCAGCGCGAAAATCATTGAGCACCAGCGCCAGATTTACATGGGCGAACGTGTTCACGGCTGGCGGACATCAGCGATTATTGACCAGCAACTTACTCAACAACAACAAACCAATGGTGGCAACGGCCTCGGACTTGGAAATGCAGTCGGAGTACAGCAACAAATAGGCAGCCGCGGCATCCGAATCTCTTCGCAATTGTTAGATGGAGTGCTTGAAAATTCGAGACGTCCGGTGGCCCGAAAAGTCAAACTGTTCTCGGTGCAAGATCTCGACGATCGCAATGATCACCGGCCCTTTTTCACATATTGGATCAATACCGTGCAGATTCTTGTCCTGATTTTGTCACTGATTTGCTATGGAATCGGTCCCATCGGGCTTGGAATCGAGCAAAAAACGGGACAGGTCTTAGTGCCGAGCTTGAGTTTGCAGACAGTTCAACACCATGAACAACGAAATGTATGGATCGGACCAAGAAATAGTGATTTGGTTCATATGGGAGCCAAATTTGCTACATGCATGCGCAAAGATATAAAAATAATGGATGTTATATCAAAAACCAGGAGGCAGGAACGCGAGACAGCATGCTGCATTCGAAACGATGATTCAGGGTGTGTGCAAAGCTCACAAGCCGACTGTTCTGTTCGCGGACTCTTTCCAACGGTAAGAGTTTTGTTTCTTTATTTTTTGATGTGTAAACATCAATACTGGCGGTAGGGTGAAAAAAAACGTAACGTATCTTGTGATGTGATTGTGATTCTGAGCACCACGTTACGTTAGGTATGTTTACACATCTTAACCGTGAGTTCCGGCACTCACACTTTTTTTAATTTTTATTTAACTAAATTCAAAAGTACAAAAACCATTTAATATGCTATTTTCTATATCTGTCATTATAAAAAAGAAATCTATTTCCACATGGAAGAAATGGTCACCGGGAGAGTCTGGGCCGGGCGGCAGAATTTCCGGTTCTGTTTGTGGACTTGATCCGAAGTTTTGTGATGCTCCAGCTTCCATAGCTCCATACGAATGGCCTGACGACATCACCAAATGGCCCATTTGTCGCAAAACAAATTCGTTTTCGCAAAGATTTCGTTTTAAGGATCACACTGCTGAACATATGGTATGCGAGGTGATCGGTCATCCGTGCTGCACTGGAGTTTTTGGCGAGTGCCGCATTACCACCCGAGAATATTGTGATTTTGTAAATGGTTATTTTCATGAAGAAGCTTCTTTGTGCTCACAGGTAAGATTAATACACGCAGATGATTTGTTATTGTTTTTTGTATGACGCTTATTTTCTGTTTCCATAGATTTCTTGCCTCAACAATGTTTGTGGAATGTTTCCGTTCTTTTCCATTGAGGTGCCTGATCAATTCTATAGGTTGTTCACATCGTTGTGTCTACACGCTGGTATACTACACTTGGCCATAACAATTGCCTTCCAACATGTTTTTCTAGCTGATTTGGAACGCCTAATTGGCCCAATACGAACTGCAATTGTTTATATCGGCTCCGGGTTAGCAGGAAATCTCACCAGTGCTGTGCTTGTTCCCTATAAGCCTGAGGTAAATAAATTTCACATTACTTAAATGGTTTTGTTTTATTGCTCTTTTATATCTTGATAAATGTTTTTTTTTTTTTTTTTACTGGGAAGGAAAATTTGAATAATGAATTAAGCAACATTGTGACATTAATGTGAAAAACTTTTCTTTTGCTTCTACCTCTGATTGGATAAGTAGTTCAAGATCCTCAGGACTGAGGTCCTAAAACAAATAAGGGCAGAAGAAGAACTTTCATTCTGACACCAATCGGAAAGGTCATAAGTTTATATGCGTTAAAAAAAATTATTGACAATGATGTCACAGAGGAACTTTACTTTTCGTTGTTGCCTTGGGTCTAAGACTAACCGCCATATTATTCACTCGATTAATCCAGATTAAATTTTAAATCTGTATGTAAATTAATTTAATTTAAATTAATTTACATCCAAATCTTTAGTTTCAAACTGAATTAATCGAGTTAATAATATGGCGGTAAGATATTTACAATACATATATTACAGTTCCATAGATATCGCACGCATAGGGAAAGAATAGGTCAATTTTAGATCGACCGAGATTTACTGATACGTCCCAGTTTTCGTTTTTTTTCTTATTTTTGTATGTTTTTATGTTTTTAATTTTAATTTTTATTTTCATTTTTTCGTTTTTTTTTTCAGTTTAATTTCAACCTACCATTTAATGCAAGGAATTTCTTGTTCAAGGTTATTTGATTTTTTTTGTAATCAAGAGATTAAGGAAGAAAAATCTTTCAATGGAAAAAATCAACAACAGATACGTAAGTTTTTATTTCTTTAAATGGGATCACTACGTTTTCCCGCGATCGTTTTCCCGTGTAACGTTTGTCCGCCGATTTGAAAGGTAGTTTTTTTGCTACAATCCCGCAGCACGATATCCCGGGGAACGATTGCCTATTTTCCACGGGATTGGGGGCGGGATAGGCAATACTAATTAGTACTTTTTGACAATACTATTTTGCATTTATGCAATAAATATTTTATGTTTGTTAAAATATTTAATATTTTTTTTTCATATTAAGCGTTTTTTTTTTTTTTTTTTTTATTTTCATAAAATAACTACCAAATGATGAAAAGAAACTTTTCATACACTCAACCTCGCACCTACCCCAAATCCTATAGTGTGCCAAGCAGGGGGGTTGCAGGGGGCAGCATGCCCCCCCATACACACCTCACCTTAACACAAGAAAAGACTTTTGTACAAGAAAACTACTATTGAAATGAATTTTGTTCATGCGCTGTCGATTTGTATTAAAAACAAGTAGGAATCGGCGGGCAAACGTTACACGGGAAACTGTGTTTCGGGATATCGTTCTGCGGGAAAACGTTTTGCGGGAAAATGTTTTGCGGGAAAACGTACGCGGGAAAATGTGACGCGGGAAAACGTGCCGCGGGAAAACATAGCCAACCCCTTTAAATACAAAAGGTGCCTGTTTCGTTTGCATCTTTGATTTGGTAATAGCACAATAACCGAACAGAAATATAACATATATGGACGTCGACAGCAAATTGTGAACATTTTCAAGTTACCAAACCAACTTAATACATTATATTCTCTTTTAAATACATTCTTGATAAAATTTATGTCGCATTGCAATGTGGGAAATCTCCCAAACTGGAAAGATTGCATATTTCGTGATGAAATTTACCCTTAAAAATGAAAAGGAGCTTTTAAAGCCCAACTACAATAGACATATCGAGACATTTTTCTTTAATTTTTGCTTTCACCCTGAATTTTATCAATTATTTGACTATCTCCAAAATTTAACCTTGGAGATCCGACCATTAAAACTCGAATTGTAACTCAAGTATAAGGACGAGTTTTCGCTCTCAATATGATGTATATCATCATTATAATGTGATTTTTTTTCAAAAAAAATTTAAAACTTGCTCTACACAAATATGAACCATTTTTGAGTTATATATATTGCGCCTCCTTTGGGATTTCGCTACACTGTAGCTATTTCTCAAGAACTAATTTTTTTTTAGTTTTTTTTGGATTAAAAATTATATTTGCTAGGGGAATTAATTGAACTGGAAGTTAACGGTATATCTACAATATGTACTTGAAATAATGTTTACAATACATATTTACATTTTGATACTGTTTGTTTTTGTGTTACTTTGTGTTTTTTGTATTGTACTTTATGGAAAATTAAAATTAAACTAATCTTTGTGTTATAGGTTGGACCACTTGCTTCCCTAGCTGGGGTAATCGCGTCCTTAGTTGTTCTTTTGATTCTGATTCATTGGAAGCAGCTACGAAAGCCGCATATAGCTCTTTTCAAGCTTATTGTTATCGGCGGTATACTTTTTGGAATAGGTACATTACCATGGCAGCTTAATTTTGCTGGCTTGCTAGCCGGTATATTTTGTGGAATATTCTTGACTATCGCATTGGTGCCATTTGTTACTGTAACCAAATACGGTCGCAAGACAAAGGTTGGTTTCAAAAGCTTTACTTACTAATTAATGCAACAATTTAACTTTCTAATTTTTTTCCATTCCATTCCCATGTTTTATGATATGTAGATCAATCTTATTTGGACTTGTATATTATTCCATTTGTTTATTTACACGGCGATGTTGGTTATTTTCTATTTGTTTCCAACTGAAATTACATCATTTAACTTTGGGGACGTAATTAATAGTGGTTTCAATTTAAACAGTGGTAGTATTGAAAGTTTCCGCAATATCCATGCAACTCCAAACAACAACAATCACCATCAACAACAACAACAACAACAACAACAACAACAGCAGCAACATCACCATCACCATCATTCGGATGATATTATAACCAATACTGTGTTAAGTGGACTAACAACAAATAATGATAACAGTGCGGTGAGTTAACCGTTTCCTTTGTAATTGCTTAATTGTTTTTCATATTATTTGATTAAACGATTTTCTAATGCATTTTATGCATAATTAGCTGCAATATCAACAGCAAACGTTACAATCTCAACAAAAAACCTTTTATCATCGGTTGTTCAATAGTAACTATCACAATCTCACCAATATTAACAATTATTATTATAATAATAACAGCAATCGCATCAATAGTAAAATCAATAAAACAAACAGCAATTTAATATACAATGATGTAAAAATAATACATCACAAAGCTGCTTTATGTAACAATAACAACAACAATATCAACAACCAAAACACTAGCGATACCGATCAACTGCTGTTGCAACATCAACATCACCAAGGAAAACAGCAACAGCATAATCCTCATGTTGCTGCAGCACAATCAACAACGTTGGTGTTTAGAAATATCGTTTTGGAACAAAAATCAAATCAAATTGCATCATCAAACGATAAAACAATATCGTCTCTTGGCAGTGTTCCTTACGACGATATTGATAATGATAATGACAATGTCAATGATGATGATGATGTAATCGCTGATAGTAAAAGTGATCCAGCTGATGTTGCACGATTTTCCAAAGTAAAAATTAAAAATTATCAACATTTGAATCTAACAACAATAGAATCATCAGCTTCGTCGCCATCGGCAACTTTCTCATCATCATCCTCTTTTTCTTCGCCATACACGCCAACAGTTAAGGATAATCAGAAGGAAGCAGCACCAGCATCAGCAGCAGTAGCAATCGCAGCTGCAGCTACTATTACAGTCAGTGGACCTAATATAAAAACGAAAAACAGTTTCATTCGACACAGAAGTATTATTAGTGCATGACATCTATTTCATTACTGATTTCTGTATAACTATTATTATCAATTTATAAAACTATTATTATTATCATTGTCATTATTTTTGTTTTTATTATTATTATTTTTATTATTGTTATTGTTATTATTATTATTTTGTTTACTAATATTATTATTATTATTACATATTATTATTATTATTACATATTATTATTATTATTACATATTATTATTATTACTATTTTGTTTTATTATTATTTTTATTATTATTATACTCATTATTATTATTAATATTATTACTACATTAATTGTGAATGGGAGTTTTAAAAGTACAGTTTTTAGAGTTGTTAAAGAATTAAGTAATTTTTGTAGTCAAGCAAGGCTCAATTTAAACTTTATTTATACCTAAACATTAAAATATTATTATTAAAATAAATCAATTAAAAATATTATTGTGAAAACTATCAGATTTTTGTTTTAGAATTGTCATTTCCCTTTATAAAATTATTTGGTTGTCAATACGTTCTAAATATTAATTTTCAGTAATTTGCATTGAAATTCATGCCTTCAAAATTACTTCCTATTTCTATTGTATGAGTGAATAAGCTTTAAATGGTATTTGACAAAAAAAATCAGAACAAAAAAAGTCACTTTGAAGTCATTTAAATCAAATTAAGGCTTAAATTTCATACATTAATTAAGTTAATTTGTATTTTCAAAATGAAAATGAGAGTTAAACAGCTTTGACTAGTAAGAATACGCTTTAACAATGAAAACATTTGTAATAGGATGAATTTTGGCATTCACAATGTACATTAATAATAGGATTCTTGTTAAACTGAGATTTTCTTATCGTTTCGATGAGCGCTACGTCATATACAACAGGTCAAAAGAATGAAAATGTTTTATATTCGGAATATCTCAAAAACTGTTTTAAGAAAAAAAAATTGTTCAACAGACTTTTCCCATAAAACTTTTGTAAAAAGTTATAATTTAGTGAGTTTTGATATATGTACATACTTGCGATTCCATAAAGATGGAGTGGTGTTGTTGTTAAAAGTCATAATTCTGAGCACATACTAGGATTATACCTTTTATTACCCATGGGGTTGTCTCAATGGTGGTTGTGCAGCATTATTGAGCGTGGCCAAACATTTAAATGATGATGGATTAAATTCAGGGGTGATTTTTAAACTACAAAAGTAAACGAACCCAATTTTTAAAAATTATATTAGCAGGGGCCCTACTATGTAACTTGCTTCTACTTTCGAATCCATTCGAAAGTTGTTTTCAATGTTTATTTTAAGTGGTAATATGTATGAAAGTGGGATAAAATTTTGGTGCTTTCGACTTTTTGCCACATAATCTTCAACTAGCGCTGTTCTATTTCCGTTTATATGCGTTTACTAAAGAATTAGCGAGCTGAGATTTTGCGAATTCGAATATATTTATTGTAGAATCGAGTTACATAGTTGGGCCCCAGGATAATTTGGTTTTGTAAATACTTCGGGATGTATTATAAAGTTGTCAATTTCTTCAAATAGATTAGGCGTGTTTTTTTTCTCTAATATAAATTAAGTATTACAAAACAGTTCAATATTATTAAAAACAAAAACAATGAGCTTGAATATAGAATGTATTTTCTATTGAATTATTATAATTTTGATTCATTTAACTGTTTTATAAACTTTACAGAAAAGAGAAAAAAAAAAAACACGCCTATTATTGAATTTTGAAAAAGAACTTTGAGCAGAATATAATTTAATTTCAACCAGGTTTTTGAAAGTAAAGCTTTTTCACCTTACTAGCACAATATTGTTAAAAATTCGTATCGTATTAACTCGTATCAACTCGTCTTTCAAAATCCTCCACGGCTGCACGGGTATTCAAAACATCAACATCAGCTTTTGTATGGTACCAGAGGAAACTAAATTAAATTGATAAAATTAGCTCGTGCGATATGATACTTGCGATTAATCGAATTGACATATCGTCGGCTAAATACGTAACGCTGCTAAGTCGACTTTTGGCCGAAATTGAGATTTTGATGCCATTTTCTTAAGTAACACATTTTGCACAAAATGACTTAATCACTTCTGTCCAATGTATCATAGTTGTTGCAGAATCCTAAAGAGAAAATCAGTTTTTATATGGAGTCTTGTGTAATTTTTTTTTAAATTTTTCGATCTCCTGTAAAATGTGCAGTTTTACATATTTAGCCGACGATATGTATCTTTTAACCGGTAAAAGAAGGACATAAAAAAACATTTTTACTCACTTTTATTAAATGATACTGACTTAGTGGTTATTGGATCGTTGTAGAATTCTCTCAGTTTATAAAAAATCCTATGTATTCATGTCAAATTTCGGCCTGTTACAAATTTTCGTAGGGAATGGTTAAGTTTATTTTTATTGGACTAGTGTAAAACAATTTTGAATCCACTTCATAGTGATCGTGAATTTAACAAAACAGTAAAAAATTCTAAAACGTGTTGAATAGTACTTTCCTTGAAATGGATATAAGAATTCAAACAAGAATGCAAATTCAAATAAAATAATTTCCTTCTTTTTTTTTAAGTCTTCTAGTTCTACACACACTGAAACACACTTATCGCAATCAAGCCAACAAAAAAAAAGAAAAAAGATACCAAACAATATATTTAATAATAAAAATAAAAATTAAGCTCTTAAAATAAAGAAGCAAAAAAAAAACTGTTTCCATGTGTTCGAAATCAAATCAAAAAGAAAGCAATTTGTTGGCTTGTGGAAAAAAATAAATAAAATAAAACCTCCAAATGCTATGTGTTTTAGTCATAATTTTCAAAAGCGTAAAAATATAAATTAAATAAAATTTCAAAGAAAAAAAAAATAAAAAAAAATCTGTAGAAATTAACATGCTATGCGTTAAGTAAATTAAAATGATTTAAAATAACAAAAAAATCATTATAAGCTATTTTCAAATTAACATAATTATTGTTAAACTGTATTCATTGATTTTATTAGTTTTATTATTTCCAACATTTCGAAATATACTAAACAAAAACTGAACTGCCATATTAAATAATTTCCTTCTAATTTAATTTTCTTCTTATATTTATAAAAAATAATAATGACATTCTTAAATATATTTTTTCTGAAGCTAAAAAAAAAATATATTACTATCCGAATTCTGAATATAAAATAATAAATTATGGGAAATGGAATTTTGTCCTTTTGACGAAAATAATAATAATAGATATGTGTTTTTAAAGTGAAACATTTGTAGCTGTCGCAATTCTAGACCAAATGACTTTTTTGGTTGCAAAAGTCGTTACATTTTGTCTGCTCAAAGGAATTGGAATAATTTCAAGAAAAGTGCTTCGCGTGGTGTTTTAGAATCTTTTGGACAAATTGAATCATCGTCGATATTGTGGAAAGTGATTTCATCAACAACTAAAATAAGTTTAGGGTGTTCTTAATTAATTATAGGTACAGCAATGTTGGAGTAATAAACTAAATGGCACATTTTTGAGGTCGAAAAAACCTAAGCGCGACGGATCGCTTTTAATAAAAGATCATATTCCCAAAATCAATTCGCTTTCCATTCGAAAGCGAAATCACTTTTCAAATATCATTTTTGTTGTTGGAAATTGATAGGTGTTCAAGCGACGGATTATTGGTGGATAGAACAAAATTTAAATATTAGTTAAAAATAAGTTAAAATTGAATAATCAATTGAATAAAAGTATAAGTTTTATAATTGAATTGGTGGTTTTGATATCTCCACGGATTAGTTTCCCTCTTCTTTTAAAAGCGATTGGTGTTTAGGTAAATACATATTTAATAAATATAAATATTAATATTAATTTTTTTTATTAATAAAAGCAAGATAATCATTATTAATTATAAATACTTTTGTCATAAAACAAAAACAAAAAAATTACCCGATTTGCCATTCCAGGATAGTTAAGGTACATTAGAAATGAAAAAAGCATTTATGTATTTTAAAACTTTGAATAAATTCTTTTTTAAATTCTTCTTCACATACAAATGTGGAAATCCTACGAAACGGGGTTGGCCGAATTAACTACACTACATTTTCTCCATCATTAACTACGCGTAGTTAATTTAATAAACTACACGTCTTATATTCTTCATTGTTACGTTTTCATATACATACAAAGTAAATTTAGAGAAATAATAAAAATTAAATAAAAGTTTGAACATTTTAACTCAAAATTCAAGCTTCAAAGTTACAACTGACAGATCATTTGATATTTGAAACTAATGTCGAATTCCTTTCAAAAAAAGAATCGAATTTTTTTCCAAAAGAATCGATTTTTTTCTGTCAAAACGAATCTTTCTACACTAGAAAAATTCGTTTTGACAGAAAAAATTCGATTCTTTTGGAAAAAAATCGATTTTTTTTTTGAAAGGAATTCGACATAAGTTTGCTATATTTGTTTCATTAACTACATAAACTACGTAGCAAATGGGAAAAATGAAGTGGCCATCCCTGCCTACGAACACTTCTCCTTTTTTTGGTGACCGTTTTATCTTCTTCGTATTCTGTTTCCTCAGACCAGTAAGAACATAGCATGAACGCAATTATTTTGTCTATTCCCCTGACGTTTCGCCCTCTTTCTCTACTCGGCGTTACACTTTTTTGAAATTCTGTTGATTTTTTCACATTGTTAGTAGGTATGCCTCCGCTTAAACATTTCTAATGTTAATAAATAGACAGGAAACAGTTGGAATTTAAATGAAAAGACTGGAAATCAAAATGGGAGTGGCGTTTAAATTGGAAAAAATATTCATTTCCGTTTCATCGCAAAATTTTATAATTTCCACAATTTGTATACCATTCCAGTACCTACCTACCTACCAACAAACTAAAAACAGGTGAGCCGTTTTGGACGCTTACCATCAGGATTTCGCCTGACGCGTCTGGCTTTTGTCCATTCAGGCTTTGGCCAGGTTTCGTCCTTTGTCAGGCTTTTTTATAGTTATCGCACAAAATATAATCGTTAGGAGAAAACGTTTACATGAATGCTTTAAAATTGAAATGCTTGTAAATCGCAATTAACACATTAATTTTTTTCATTCATAGTTGTCACTTTTTAGAAAGGGACAAAGAGTTGTGCAATAGGGTGATTCCAAAAAATACCTTTCTTGAAATTCAACCGGGACCGGGCGAAATTGTGAAGCTTAGATTGAAACCAAAAAATTAAAACCACAAAATTCAAACTGAACACCTTTCTCAAACAAATTCAAATAAATCATAATTTTTAAAATATAAGGGAATACTTTGCTTAATTTGAACTTATTGTGAAATGATATATTAAATGAAATGGTCGGCTCTTTTTTTTTTTATTAAATTCAAATGGTCATAACTTTTGATCTAAGTTGAATTGTGATAAGTTGTATGTATACCTTTTAAGAAACTGCAAAACTAGGACAAGCATTTAAAAGCAAAAAATTTTATTGAGCAGTAGGATATTTATACAGGATGCTATTTGAAACGTTTCAAGTACAAATTAATTTTGAACATAATTTAGGACTTTCGATTTATTTGTAGCTGCATAATGAAGGTCATGAAAAATATTTCTTTATAAAATGATAGTCTAATGTCGAATTCCTTTCAACAAAAGAATCGAATTTTTTTCTAAAAAGAATCGAATTTTTTCTGTCGTTGAAAGGAATACGAAAAGACGTTTTTTTTTTGTGATTGTGTGTGTGGCACTTGACAGAAACAATTTTGAAGTGAAATATCCAGAAAATATTCAATTTGGAAAATATTATTATTGTTAATTGAACAGCAACGCACTATAAAATTCACCGAAAATTCGTTGCAACCAAAAACACAATTTATTTTCTTAAAACACCGCGACATTCAATTTGACATTTTAAAAATTTCAAATCTTGCTAGTGTGTGTGCAATTCGGTGTAAAATCTTTCTTGAATCTTGCAAAATTACCAAGATTTGTTTTGGCAGAAAAAATTCAAATTGTTCAGAAAAAAATCGATTCTTTTAGAAAAAAATTCGATTCTTTTGTTGAAAGGAATTCGACATAACTAAAGCAAAATTAATCAATTTTGGACAGGGTGACCAAAAAATTAAATCAAAATAGAGGATTTTTTTTTCATGGTTCGTGTTTTTTTTCTGAAAATATTGTTTGGGGCAGGTTCTTGGTCATTGAAATGCATTTTCGGTTTAACTAGACATAATTTGTCAACACCAAGTCCCAGGTCCCTTGCGGTTTTTTTTCTGTATAGACGCTTTCATTTTTTTTCATAAAAATTAAGTTTCAAAAAGGAAAAAAATTTTTTTTCTCAAAAATCAGGCTTTTCTTTCTTTACTGTCAGGCTTTGCTGATTTTAGAGCTGGTAACCCTACGCCTGACAATTTTAATTTTATCTATATTTTATTATGATTTTAAAATATCTAATGGCGTTTTTGATTGGTAATCCGGAAGAGAATTTCAATCGAACACTTCAAACAGATTTGATCGATTCTGAAGTGTTAGTGCGTCTGGTTTCGATTCTGAATTTTAATCCAGAAGCATTTTCTCTTCTTTCAAGAAGAACAGTCATTTTGCGGGGTTCAGAAGGCTTCTGGGTGACCAATCTCAAATGCCTAAAGAAAAGGATTGCAGGAAATCGACCTACAATTTATTCACGACTACACGCTTCAACGTATAGATTATTTATTTCAAGTGGCCAAAACTGTCTTAAAGCCCTTCCACACTATCCCACTGAGTATTAATACAAAGTGGAAAAGAATTCCATGCTACTGCCAAATTTGTGAGAGAGAAATTTCTTTTCATTTTTTGACCACACACAACAGTTTAATTTAACCTCAATAAAAATGTAATGAAATGTGTGACAGAATTAGAACCATTTCTAAAAATTCTCATGTATTAACACCTGTCAAATCGTGTAGGCTGGGATTATCATATTTTGTTTCCACACTATTATACATGATTTGTTTCACACTTTTTTGACATGTGTTAGTACTCAGTGGGATAGTGTGGAAGGGCTTTTAACATTTAAGACGCGCGTCCTTACTCAAGTTACGTCTGCGGCTACAGCCCCATTGCATATTTGACGCGTATATTGTGTTAGTTGATAGTCAACTCTCTTTATATTGAATTATTTGAGGTTAGTTTAGTACATTATTTTGTCTATGTTTTTACCCGACCGCTTTTTATGACTTATTCTTGTTCTGTTCGGCATTAATTAATACCTAGTTATTAACTAAGTTTATTAATATCTTAATAAAAATGAAGTAAATCGAAAGTGAAAAAGAAATCTCTCAAATCAACTAGTGTTTGTTTACTGTGTAGTGTCGATCAGCTGTTGCTGGTTGTTTAAGGGCCAGTTTAACAGTGAAGTAAGTGTCACTTAAGTGCCAAATATGGAAAACTAATTCCCAATTTCACAGTGTAAACTTACCGGAATAAGTGACACTTAAGTCTCCCATGTTGGCCACTTAAGTTCCACTTACTCAGGTAGTAAAACTGCGGCTTAAGTGCCAAAATGGGAAAATTAAGTACCACTTATTTTGGCCCTAGGATTCCAAAAAATCAATCGCGAGATTTGTTGTTCAGTAATACGGTCTGCGATTTTTACTGGCTGAACACAATGCGACGGAGCCGCAGTCGGAGTCGGAGCTGGAACATCTGTCAAAATATTAAATACACACAAAATCAATGCTACGAGCAGAATGGAACGCAACTGCAGACGGAGCTGCAGTCGGAGCCGCAAAGGTTCGCCAACTTTTAACTTTTCACGTACAGCATTTTTGACGTTTCAATTTATATGAAGAAAAAGAAGCCGGAAACATCCCAACTAACAATTTAGCTTGTTGTAGGTTCAATGCATTTTCTGGCTTGTATAGTAATAGAAGAAGGCCCTATGCAAACCATTTTGGCGAACATTATAGAAGTTCCTTAAGGGCCAGTTGTACAATAGTGGTTCAGCCTCGGTGCAAGATTTTAACTCACCGATTTCGGCGGATAAACTAACGTTCAACGCTGGTTCAAGTATGTAATTGGTTATTATCACACACTTGAACAGTAAAACACTTGAAACTCAATTAATCCGCCGAAATCGGTGGATAAAAATTGCTGAACCACGGTTTAAATATTTGTACAACTGGCCCTAAGACACTTCATCACAAGTACTATGCAAGTATATAGTCTCCAACGAACAGTGTAATAAGGTCTTATAAAGATAAACTTAAGAAAGTTATCGCCCTGCTATGAAAGCAATAGCTCATTTTAAATTTTCCATTAAGGCCTTATGCCAAGCAATGAAGTTGTATAATTGAAAAAAAATGCGTCCTTTCAAATTTTTAGTTTTTTTATTTATCTGAATTTGTTTCTTTATATTAGGGGGGTTTGAAACCGCTTTTCTCTTTATCTGAAATGTATATAGAATTTAAATTAATTTTAAAAAAACTTCACTTTTACTTACATGGTTTCTCCGAGATTTGAACTCGCGTCCTTCCAATCAAAGATCCAGCACGCTTCCACCAGGCTAATTTGCAATACAGGAGATGGATGTTAAAATGTTTATTAGTTGATACTTCACGTTTCTGCTACAGCGACATATTTTGTAATGGTTGACGCTGTTGTAATGGTTGTAGAAGTTGCTATTAACATTTTATAAAAGCTATATATCTCATCTTACAGAAGCCAATAGCAAAAAAAAAATGGACGCTTGTTGTAATGGTTGTAGAAGTTGCTATTAACTCTATTTGTCGTCTAAATTTTCCGTCAACAAAATAATAACAAAAACACTTAACAATGAAATTCGATCTTTAATTAAACAAAAATAGTAGTTATTACAAAAATGTAAAGTATGAAAGTTTTTCTAAAATTTATTCTTCTCCGAAGTGTACTGTATCGTCGAACGTTCAAAACCCAACTGAATTTTTCATCTTCTTTCTTGTGCAGATGCACATATGTATATAACGCTTCAAAGTGTGCGTGTCTTCGTTGAATTTTCCCCAACATTCTCCCCAGCGGTATTGGAGTCAGGAGATTCTCTTATACCATCTTGCTTGAAATTGAACACACACACTTTTGTTATTGGTCGTCGGTATATCCCTGAAGCTGTTCGGACTTCAACCACTCTCACTACTCCGTCTTCACCAGGAAATACTTGTGTCACTATACCTTTTGGCCAGCATCCCCGAACTGCATTGCTGTCTACAACGAAAACCATGTCTCCAACTTTGACCCCTTCACCTTTTTGGAGCCATTTGGTACGTCTGTTGAGAGTTGGTAAGTATTCTTGTCTCCATCTTCGCCAAAAGTTGTCTGCCAGATGTTGTGATGCTCTCCAATTTTTACGAAGGATAAGGTCATTTTTCGAAAACACACCGATGGGAGTTAGAGCGGAAGAACGTCCCAAAAGGAAATGGTTTGGTGTAAGGGCCTCCGGTTCATCTGGGTCCGTTGGCACGTCGAATAGTGGTCTAGAATTTATGATTTCTTCTGTTTCTGTAATTAGCGTGTATAAAAGTTCATCGGTCGGATAATATTCGTTGAGAATGATCTTAAGTGTTGTTTTCACAGAACGCACCAGGCGTTCCCAACAACCGCCCATGTGTGGTGACGCCGGTGGTATAAAATTCCACTTGTTATGGTGAGTTGTCATAAATCGTCTTATCTGGTCTTGGTTTAGTTCTTTCAGGTTGTTTTGCAGCTCTTTATCTGCACCACGAAAATTTGTGCCATTGTCGGAGAACAATTCTTGTGGACATCCTCTTCGAGATATAAAACGTCTTAGTGCCATGGTGAACACATCTGTGGAGAGATTTGTAGCTATCTCAAGATGAATGGCACGAATTGTGAGGCAAGTGAAGAGCACACCATACCTCTTCTCGTGGCGTCTTCCGATTTTGACCATCATGGGCCCAAAATAATCTATTCTGGTGAAACAGAACGGTGGCATTCCTGCTGTCACTCTGGCTGACGGAAGTTGTCCCATCAGTGTCGTACTGGGTTTCGAATTTAGCAGCTTATATTTGTTACATTCTCTTTTAATTGATTTCAACGTCGGTCGTACTTTAATTATCCAATACTTTTGGTGCAACTCGTTCAGTACACTTTCGTGGCCGATATGATTTGCTTGTAAATGATGATGTTGAATGATAAGCTTTGTATATGCGTCGTGTCCATGCAAAATAAAAGGATATTTATAACAGCTTTCTCCTTCGTCTAGCTTTCGAAGTCGTCCATCTAGCACAATTGTTCCACTGTTCCAAAGCTTTGGTGAAAGTAAATATAATTTACTGTTTTTGTCAACTGTTTGGTTTGCGAGCAATTTCCGATATTCTTTTCCAAATGTTTTGCGTTTGTGATTGTCTTATCCAAAGAAGTTCCGCGTCTTTTACTTCATCGACGGTTAGTTCTCCTCGAAGTCTTTGTCGTCTTGGATTACAATTTCTTACGTATCGTAATATCCACGCAGTTGCTAGAATTAATCTTGACCAATTTGAAAACCTCGTTACGTCTGGCAGCTCATATTCAGGTATCAAAGACTTTTCGGAAACCATTCCGACGAATTCTAGTTCGTCCAAAGATGAAGGTTTTTCAAGTTTATTTGTTGGCCAGGTCGTTTCATCGCCATTCAAAAATTCAGGACCTTGAAACCATCGACTGTCTTGGTGGAATTCTTTAAAGGTGCTTCGGGTCGCGTCATCCGCTACATTGAGCTTTGTCGGTAGCCATTGCCAGTCTTTTACATTGGTCAGCTCTGTTATTTCGCTTAGTCGATTTGCTACGAACTGTTTGTATCGTCTTGACTCAGACTGTATCCAAAACCATACGGTTGCAGAATCGGTCCATAAAACAGTTCGGGTAAATTTTCGGACGTGTTGTAGTTTGATATTTCTGACAAGTCTACTGCCAAGGACTGCAGCTTGTAGCTCAAGCCGGGGTATGGTCAATTTCGGCTTTAGTGGTCTGACTTTGGCTTTTGCTGCAACGAAAAAAACATTTATTAAATTTTTGTCATATACTCTTACGTATGTCACTGCTGAATATGCTTCTTCGCTGACGTCTACAAAACAGTGGAGTTCTACTTGCTCTGCGTCTAAGAACATATCAGAATAACATCTGGGAATTCGCACGTTGGATATGTTTTGTAAATCTTTTAACCAGTTCGTCATCCCAATCAGTTGCAGTCATCCAGATTTTTTGTAGTAAAATCTTTCCGACTACAACAAAATGAGCGATAAAGCCCAATGGGTCAAAAACTGACATGATGATCTTAAGGCATTCACGTTTCGTCGGCATTCTGGTCGCATTCAACAGATTCGGATCAATTTTGCAGAAATTGGTACTAAAGGTGAAGACATCCGCCTCGGTATCCCATGTGATTCCCAAAACTCGGCTGCTTTGAACCTTTTTGTCGAATTCAATATATTTATTTGTATCGGCTGGCAACAAATGTGTTGGTATACATTTCAGGATAGTCGATGATGATGAATACCAATTTCGCAACTCAAAGCCACCATAGCTGTGAATCTTGATGATATCGTCAATGAGTGATGAAGCTTCTTTTACGTTTCTTGTAGTGCCCAAATAGTCCTCCATATAATGGTTCCTCTTTATGGCTTTAACTGCGTCTGGATGTTCGTCAATAAAGTTTTCAGCGTTTCGATCTTTTACGAATATAGCAGTGCAAGGGGAACACGTTGCGCCGAACGTCATAGCCGTCATCTCATAAGTCTTTGGATCAGCCTCTTTGTCGTCTCCACGCCACAGAATAAGTTGACTGTAGCTGTCTTCTTCACGAATTCGTACGCGGTGGAACATCTCCTTGATGTCTGCGATGATGCCTATGGATCCTTGTCAAAATCGGTGCAGAACGCCTGGCCATGACTTAAGCAAGTCTGGTCCTTGGAGTAGTACATCGTTCAGAGCGATTCCATTACGTTTCGCTGCAGCGTCAAAACAATTCTTACTTTTCCCGGTTTATTCGGGTTTAAAACAGGAAAATGTGGCAAGTAGAATTGTTGACCACTTCGTTGATTTGACATTGGAAGTTCTCGTAAGTAGCCTTTCATTAGGTAGTCGTCGATTATATTTTCGTAAGAAGATTTAAGAATATCGTCCTTGTATAGTCTTTTCTCCAGCAACACAAGTCGTTTAAACGCCAATGTCTTACTGCCTTTGGGTAATGTCACATCGTCTTGTTTCCACAAAAGACCGGATTCCCACTGATTTTCGGAAATTCTTTTAGTTGTGTTTTCTAAAATCTGCATTGCTCGTTGATCTTCTCGGGAAATCTTGCTGTCGTCATAAGCAGTGGGTACGTTGTCCAGGACCCAAAAGGATTTTACCAAATCGTGAAGTTCATCGTCTTCAACCTTAGCAACAAAATTTACATTTGAGACTTGATTGAATGAATGTCGTATTGAGCCATCGTTGCCACTGATTGTCCAACCTAGCCACGTCTTGCTTGCAATTGGAGAGTTCCACTTGTCGTGGATTAGTTGGCGAGTGGATGTCAAAAGACCATTGTTTTCTCCAATGAGGACTGTTGGCTGTCCACTGTAACTTTCAAAATCGATTTTTTGTAGATAGGGCCATTTCTTTACGAGCGCTTCTCTGTCAATTGATTGATGTACAAGTGGAAGTTTCTTAACTGTCCTAGCGTCTCTGAGTTGGTACGATTTTGATCCCTTGTAAGTACCTTGGATCGTTGTCGAAAAGCAAATTGAGTCAGCTTCCTCCGCTAAATCACCATTAAACCACTTAATTGAGAGTGGTGAGGAAACTCCTTTTACTTTTAGTAGGTCAGCTATGTCACTTCTTATGAGCGTCAAGGTTGCTCCTGGATCGAGTATAGCCAGTGTCCTAACTGACATGTCCTTGTGTTGTATATATTGGCAAAATGCGAAGTTTTGTTGTGACGTTTGTTGCAGAACTATGAGCACACAACTCTGTAGGATTTTCTGGCAGTTTGGAACATTCTTGCAATTTGAAGAGCAAATGCAGCATTTTTCTTCGTCGTCATTCTTGATAGTTACAGTATTCACTCTACCAGTGCGTCGTCTTTGTTTTGTTACTGCTGCCACTGAAGTATCTGCAAAAACTCGAAACGAAGCTGCATGAGATTTGCGATCTAGCCAGTCTGAAAAATCTCGGAGATTGTATCTTTCTTTTTCGTAAATTGAGTCAGACCATAGTATGTGGAGCATAAATGGAAGTTTTCTCTCGAGTTCTTCTATAAGTTGAGGATTCGCCAGATACTCGGGTCTGTCCAACAACTCAATCATGACGGTCAGGTTTTCAACAGCAGTTGCAAAATTTACGATTGATGATGGAACATCTTCTTTGGGGACTCAATTAATCTTGTTTTTACGATTAATGACTTGATGATGATATCTGGAAGCCCATACTTCCGTTCCAAATTGGTCATAATTTTGTTTGCACTGTTGGGTAGAATCAACAACGAACTCACTGTCTCGAACACTTTGTCTTTTAAAGAATTCCTGAGCCTGGTCACATTTTCCCCAGAAGTGAATTTACCTATTTTTGTGGTGCGGAAGTATTCATTTTTGAAGAGCGGTCAATCCTCTGGATTGTTGCCGTCAAACTTTGGCAAATCCATCTTTGATTGTCTGGCCATAAATGTTGTCATCAAATCCAAATAAGATGGTCCGGTTTCATCTTCGTCTGATTCAGGATCTTCTTGAATATAATCTTGTGTAGGTAGATTATTTCGTTTATTCGCTTTCTTAAGTTTGTCTGTTAATTTTTTAACTTTATTTTCCATTTTAATTATTTTGGAATCCGAATTGAAACTTTTTGTATCTGCTTGGAAGAATGTGGAATTTCTCCAGTTGTCAATTCGTTGGAAGTCGATTTCCAATCCGTTGTCTCACTCGCACATTATCCACATCGTTCATGCTGAAGCAGGCTGTCCTTTGCTTAGTCGTCGTTTCTTTTGGAGTCTTTCGTTGATTATATACTTGGAGATTGCACGAATAATTTCTATGTGTGGGTGACAGATGTCGTCGTTCCCCCGTTTTACCACCATTGCGGTATGTCTGGCTGCTAACACTACCAATATCACCATCACTATACATACCGTCATCGTCAGTATATGCCTGTTTGTCGTACAAGCTTATTGCTTTGGTATGGTTCTGGATCAATCCTCTGGCAGCTGCAAAAACATCATCAGGGGAGTTCTTTGTCGAGTCCTTGTTGCCGTTGAAACCAATACATGTTATCAACGACGAAGATCTTTCACATACCAAAGGGGTTGTTTTTTTGCCTAGATCATGGTCTTTCAGATGCTCGGGCAAATTTCCTTTATTTTTACGTTGACTTTTGCGTACCGGCACCGACATTTTAAAGATTGTTTTTAATTTTTTTGTTAGGAAAATACAATAAACACGTTCCAAAGTGTTAGTTCTATGTGGCTTGAAGGACCACGCACGAATGTCGTCTAAATTTTCCGTCAACAAAATAATAACAAAAACACTTAACAATGAAATTCGATCTTTAATTAAACAAAAATAGTAGTTATTACAAAAATGTCAAGTATGAAAGTTTTTCTAAAATTTATTCTTCTCCGAAGTGTACTGTTAACTGTATCGTCGAACGTTCAAAACCCAACTGAATTTTTCATTTTCTTTCTTGTGCAGATGCACATATGTATATAACGCTTCAAAATGTGCGTGTTTTCGTTGAATTTTCCCCAACACTATTAATAGTTGCTATACAAAGGTAAAATAGTTCACTTAAGAAGGCAATCATTTCCATAAGTTTGCTGTTAACATTTTATTCCAAGTCAGTACACTTATTTGTTCCAGAAAATATTCCTGTGAACCAAATAGGTGATCCTGATCTTTTAAACTTTTTCCACGAATTAACTATTGTCTGTAAAGGCTTAGATGATTTACCCTATTGGTATTTAGTTTTTCTTATAATGTGAGAAAAAAACTTCCCTTTTTGAACTACATATTTAATTTCTAATCTAAATGAAAAGCTGTGAATTTGTCAAATTTGATATAATTATTTTATTAGTAAGCCCTATACAAAATGTACTTACACTTTCAGTTAACAGCTGTATAATTATGAGCAGTATTAAGTTTAAATATTTATAAAGTTTTTTAAAGCAAGCTGTCAAAAATATTATTCATTTAATCATAAAACATAGAAAGTGTGACGTTGATATTAGGCGTGTTTTTTTGCAAGCCCTGGGGGAATTGGTTGAAAAAAACGACAGCGGGGATTAGCGACGCCATGACAGTAAAAAACATGGAGTTTTCATACAAACTATCGATAACATGTATGTAATTCATGCCGGTAACACAGTTTTTCTGTACGCTTAAGTTAAACCCCGAGAATTCCCTGGGATTAGTTGTTGTTGCATTTAACATGTTAATTGTTTAGCACTGACGTCGTTCTTTTCATCCAATTCCCCCCGGGCTTGCAAAAAAACACGGCTATTAAATTTTCTTGGCTTTCAAATTCGGCTGAATGCATTAAATAAAATCGGCTTCGGCTACTTTCATTTTCGTTCGAATTCTTTTGGTTATATTTCGTGTATTAATGGCCGCGTTCATGTTTGTATCCAAAGCGATCTGGATAGCTTTGTGTTGTTGTAATCCCTTGTAAAATCACAGCTGATGTCAAAGCAGCTGTTGCCGAAAAATTAATCTCAAGCTATCCTAAAAATTCTGGGATACTTATCTATCTTATGAGAAACGGCAACAACAGCTGATTTGCGTTCAGAAACATACTGGATACTCGAGTATCTTAGATAGGCTATCCTAGTGAAACCTGAACGCGGCCAATTTGATTTCATTGCCGACCGTCACCGAATTTGAAAGCCACGAAGAAAACCAAATCAAGTAAGATAAATTTAATTTGTATGAGATTTAAATTAACTTTTAAATACTTTTTGTAGAAAATAAACGTCTTAACTGAAGATCGTTCTGTTTTTATTGGTACCTATACAGAAAGTTCGGCAGGCGCGTCGACAAGTTTTATTTTTTGATTTGCCTTGCAGCTAGCAAAACCTGCCGTCATTTGCCACAGAAAATACGCCATTTTTCTTTTAGACGAGACTTAGTGCATTATTGACCATCGTTGCCGCCTTCATCCACGTGAAGAAATATATTCGCTGCCGCACTGAAATAGCCAGCCGAAGCAATATCTACTATTTCAAAGATTGTTTATGTATGCCGTCAAAAATAAATTGAAACATTTGAGAATTCCGTATAATTTATATATCTTTGGAAAGTTATAGAAAAATCTTTTTTCATGCCAGAAGATTCGTCTAAAAAGAGGACCATACGAGGAATATTAAGACTTCCCACTATTTTCGAATCAATTGAAATTTTATCCGACGAAGAATTTTCAGGAGAGGAAGGTGAAGTGAATATGGCTGAGGTCAAGCCCGAAGCTGTTGAAATGCAATAAATTAGTTTCGCAAGTGGCCGCACTTACAACTTCTTTTACTACGGAGAGACAAGAACGTCAGCGATTGGAAATATTGGTCAACCAGTATAAGCAAAATGAAAAACATGTCGTAGCAACTGAAACAGCTTCGAAAATCAGCCATGCTAGTACAACCGTCGACTAGTCTTCACACTTCGATACTACAACAAAAGTTACCTTCAGTAATTGTGCCGTCACACCTCCTATTACGCTCACAAGTCACAACACCTAGTGCCAATAGATACACTTCATCCATAAATAGTTTACCAGCATCTGCTTTTCAATCACCCTCAGGCCTTTTTGGTGGAGCTGTTATGCCCAATTCACATTCAAGTTTTTCGTTGCTGTCTACTTGCCTGCCTCAGATACAGACTATCAACACTTCACCAACAAACAATGCAGTGGGTACTACAATATTTCGATCAACATCAACTATTCCTTCATTTTTGCAACCCATCAACGCTCTGCCACCTTTCAGCCAACCGTGGTACCAGTCGCAGTCACCATTTACACATTTTTTAGGCCATACCAACCATACGAATGACTTTCATGGTTCTGGTGCTTACAAAAAATTACATGACCTGCCAGAATTTACGGGAAGACCTGAAGAGTGGCCTATGTTTTGTGTAGCTTTTTTGGAATCTACGAATCTTTTTAGGTATAGCAAGCTTGACAACTTGTTCCGGTTGCAAAAATGTATCAAAGGCCAGGCAAGAGAAGTCGTCGAGTCACTTCTTATACATCCCAACAATGTCGATGATGTTATGGTGGCCCTTGAATCTCAATTCGGTCGTCCAGAAACTCTAATCCAGAGTCAATTGAAGAAAGTTCGAGATGTCGCAACGATTCCAGGAAATAAGATGGAGCTTTTGATTCCCTTTGCAACAAAGGTACGAAATCTTGTAGTCTTTTTTGAAGCAAGCGGACTGCACCAGCATATGGCCGACCCAACTCTCATGGAAGAATTGGTGAATAAATTACCAATGAGCAAGAGGATGGAATGGGTTCAAGTTAGTGTTGACATCCAACCATTTGCGAATCTAAAACACTTAAGCGAATGGTTAAATAGAGTAGCACGAATTGTGTGCCTAGCGACAACATCCTCATTACCTACACCACCTCAAGGAAGACCTGTGGCCGAATTACGGCATCAGTGACTGAACGACACGTGAGGGTAATTTCATACAAAATATCGATGATATTCGATATTTTGTATGAAATTTCCCTCACGTGTCGTTCAGTAACTGATGCCGTAATTCGGCCCCTGAATCCAGGACAAAGTCAGCAAGCAAGGAAAGTTCCATTACTAAAAACAATTGCCATTGCTGCGACGGTAGTAAACATCTCTTAGTTGAATGCTCTAGATTTAAGGATTTAGATCCTGAAGCGAAATGGGATTTCGTCAAAAGAAACATGCTTTGTTTTAGCTGTCTTAAGTATGGCCACGGAATAAGGATGTGCAGACAAAAGCAAGCTTGTAAAATTGGGGGATGTACCAAACACCATCATAGATTTCTTCATGAAAAAGAGTCCGCGCCATCTGAATCACCAGAAAACAATGACGCAATAAATGTAGTGTCCCAAAAGCGAGTACTGAATTGCAATGATGTGAATGAGGGCAAAATATTGTTTCGAGTTTTACCTGTTCGGGTATTCAATGGTTATGAAATGGTGCGAACGTTTGCATTGCTAGATGAAGGATCATCGGTAACTATAATGAGCTCTAGCTTGGCAAAGCGTTTAAAGGTTAAAGGAACTGCTCAAGACCTTAATTTGCGTTGGTTTGGAAGAGAATCTACGTCAAGTAAAACTACAGTTGTTGATATAAGTGCTGATCACGAAGATTCTAAACGTTTTGCTATGAATGGAGTCCACACAGTCGATGGCTTATGTCTTCCCATTCAGACATTCGATGCCGTGGAGTCTCTTGATGAGATTGAGCATTTGCGAACGATTCCTCTAGTTAAACTTAAAAATGCCATGCCAGAAATTCTCATTGGACTCGATAATTCAAACCTTGGAGCACCTATTTGCACGGTTAACTCAGTAAACCAAAGTTTGATAGCAATGCAAACGAGACTCGGATGGGTAGTTTATGGCCGCACTACTTCGGACAAAAACAAAGCTGGCGCGGTGTTACTCTATTGTAACCAGATTCAGGGAAAAGATCTTCGATTGGAGCAAGTCGTAGAAAATTACATTAGCAACGAAAGTTTTGGTGTAGAAAAGCCAACAAAAAACTATTTATGTGATGAATACCAAAGAGCACTACACATCCTAGAGAGTATGACGGTGAGAATCCATAATAGATTCCAAACTGGACTGCTCTGGCGAGACGATTCTGCTGTTTTACCTGACAGTTACATATTAGCAAAGAAAAGATTTCAAAGCCTAGAAACTAAAATGCAGAAAGAACCTGAGTTTGGGGAAATATACAAGGCAATTGTCGCAAGTTACATAAAAAAGGGTACGCCAGGAAGCTTTCTTCTGAAGAGGCTAGAATAAGAACATCAAGGACTTGGTATCTACCTCACTTTGGAGTTAATAACCCTAATAAGCCAGGAAAGCTCCGCTTAGTTTTTGATGCTGCCGCAGAGGTGTTGAAGGGTCCAGATGACTACAGGCCTTTATTAGAAGTCCTTTTAAACTTTCGAATGAGATCTGTTGCTGTTGTTGGGGATATAAAAGAAATGTTCCACCAAGTACTGATTAATCCTGAAGACCAAAATTCGCAGCGATTTCTTTGGCGAGAAGATAAAGATGGACCGCTTGAAGTCTACGTGATGAAGGTGATGACCTTTGGAGCTAAATGCTCGCCATGTATTGCCAATTTCATAAAAAATCATAAAGCTGCAACTTTCAAACGTGAGTACCCAAGAGCAGTGGAGTCCATAATAAGACACCATTATGTAGACGATTACGTAGATAGCTTTGATACGATCGAAGAAGCCTCTAACGTTACGAAAGCCGTAGTAAAAATCCATAAGAAAGGTGGGTTCGAATTACGTAATTTTATGTCAAATTCCCCAGAGGTTCTTAGGTGCGTTGATGAACTTGATCCAGCGGAAACAATAAACCCGAACCGAAGTCTTGACATAAGCATAGGTGACGCATTACTGTCTGCCGAAAAGGTCCTAGGAATGTATTGGGACAGTTCAGAAGATGTATTCATGTTTCAACTGAATTTTCCTAGTATTAATGGGGAAATCATCAACGGTGAAAGACGTCCAACTAAAAGGGAATTTCTTGGAATAACGATGTCGATTTTTGATCCTTTGGAATGCTTGCCACTTTTACTCTTTATTTGAAACTGCTACTAAGGTCTTTATGGTGTCTTGGAATTGAATGGGATGCAGAGATTCCCGACGAACTGTTCACGAAATGGAAACTGTGGAAACAAGAGTTGCCAATGCTGCCTGAAATGAAGGTTCCACGGTGTCATAGTCGTCATCTTTCCACCTCCTGCGTGACGGAGTTTCACACATTTGTGGATGCCAGCGAGGAAGCTTACAGTGCCGTCACATATATTCGAGTTGAATTCGGGGGAAGTACTTGTATTTCATTTGTTTGTGGGAAAACGAGAGGAAATCCTAAGAAGCTATTGTCTATGCCTCGGCTCGAATTGTCTGCTGCTGTTCTGGGTGTAAGACTTTCTCAGTCGATTGTAAGCTGTTATAAGTTGCCTTTTGCCAGGGTAATATTTTGGACAGACTCCAACACCGTTCTTCACTGGATTCGAACTGATCCTCGACGACATAAAGAGTTTGTGGACTTTCACATAGCAGAGATTATTGAGGGTTCCAAAGTAAATCAATGGCGATGGGTTCCGTCTAAACAAAACTCAGCTGATGACGCCACAAGAGCCAAATATCCTCCACAATTTCGAGTGGATAGTAACTGGATAAGGGGCCCTCCCTTTTTGAATCAAGCCAATTCTGAATGGCCGCAAATGCCGGATGATTTTACTGATCACGATTGTACTGAGGAGGTTCGAAAAAATTTCGTTTTACATGCAGATATGAACAAAGAAATTTTCTTTGATGCTGAAAGATTTTCATCATTTGTAAGATTAAAAAGGTCCATTGCGTGGGCTATACGTTTCATCAACGTCTACATTCTTCTAAGGTCAGAGGAGCGAGGAGAGTTGACAGCACTTGAAGTAGACTTTGCAGAACGAGTGATCTGTAGAGAGGTGCAAAGGTTTAAGTTTTGTGATGAAGTTTCTACGCTACAAAAAGAACTGCCAGTTAAAAAAGGTAGCAAAATTATCAAACTATCACCTTATCTAGATGATTATGGTCGTATTGATGCCGCCCATACCATACCAATTTATACGAGACGTCCTATTATACTGCCAAAAGATCACTCAGTTACGTATTTGCTCATCTAACAATTTCACCGTCGATATGTTCATCAAAATGACGATGTTGTTGTCAACGAAATACGACAGAAGTTTTGGGTGATTGGTCTTCGCAACGCTGTGAAGAAGGTTAGAAACGATTGCTTGTTGTGCCGAATCCGAAGCGCGTTACCTGCGCCACCAATAATGGGCCAGTTGCCGGAAGACCGCCTTACTCCTTCAGTCAGACCGTTTACGTATACTGGGATGGACTACTTCGAACCCGTTAGCGTCACTATAGGACGTAAAAAAGAAAAACGGTGGGTTGCTTTGTTTACGTGCCTCACCATCAGGGCCATACATCTGGAAGTTGCTGCTGATCTATCTACAGATGCTTGCATTTTGTGTATACGCAATTTTTGCAACCGACGAGGGGTCCCTTTACGAATAAGAAGCGATAAAGGTACGAATTTCATTGGGGCGAAAAAGGAATTAGCATCGAACATCATTTTCGACGTTGAAAAATTAAAAGCTGAGTTGTCTACGAGAGGTATAGAATGGGTTTTCAACTGCCCAGCCAACCCTCATGCCGGCGGTTGCTGGGAGCGTCTCGTGCAATCAGTCAAGCGGGTGTTGTCTCGCACGCTCACCGAAATATCTCCGAGGATTGAAACTTTACAAAGCGCTCTAATAGAAGCAGAAAATATAGTCAACAGCAGACCGCTAACTCATTTGCCGGTTTCAACTGAAGAAGAGGAGCCGCTTACACCCAATCATTTCATCCTGGGTGCTCCCAACTCAACCCAATCGCCAGGCGTAATCGACTCAAGGGCGCTTTGCCTTCGAAAGCAGTGGAAAATAAGCCAGCAAATAAAGGATCGTTTTTAGAGACGGTGGATCCGGGAATACCTCCCTGTCCTAACGAGAAGATGCAAATGGTTTCAAGAGGTTCCTCCACTCGTTGTCGGACAGCTAGTCCTTGTTTGTGATGCTGATGTACCAAGATCACAATGGATTCGATGAAGAGTCACCAGGGTTTTTCAGAAGTAAAAACTGCAAAGGGGCTTTACCGAAGACCAGCCGTGAAGATCGCAGTACAAGACATTGGTGAGACTTCTGATTAAAATCTGTACGCCTCACGGGGGGTGGGATGTCAAAAATATTATTCATTTAATCATAAAACATAGAAAGTGTAACGTTGATATTAAATTTTCTTGGCTTTCAAATTCGGCTGAATGCATTAAATAAAATCGGCTTCGGCTACTTTCATTTTCGTTCGAATTCTTTTGGTTATATTTCGTGTATTAATTTGATTTCATTGCCGACCGTCACCGAATTTGAAAGCCACGAAGAAAACCAAATCAAGTAAGATAAATTTAATTTGTATGACCTTTAAATTAACTTTTAAATACTTTTTGTAGAAAATAAACGTCTTAACTGAAGATCGTTCTGTTTTTATTGGTACCTATACAGAAAGTTCGGCAGGCGCGTCGACACAAGCCATACAGAAAATGTTGTTAATTTCTTTCAGTTGAATGCTCTATAGAAGCTTAACTTTCATTGAAACAATTTGGGAGGCATTTAACAGGCTTTTGTATATTTTAGTCTACAAGCCTTTTATAGAACCTGTGTACCAACTTTTAAAAGGCATTAAAGAAGTTACTATTAAAAACATAATTTATAAAATGGTTGACTTTCATAATAAAGCTTTATAAAATGTATATGCTAGCTACCCAACTAACAATTTAGCTTGTTGTAGGTTCAATGCAAGATATTTTCTGGCTTGTATAGTAATAGAAGAAGGCCCTATGCAAACCATTTTGGCGCACATTATAGAAGTTCCTTAAGACACTTCATCACAAGTGCTATGCAAGTATATAGTCTCCAACGAATAATAATGTAATAAGATCTTATAAAGATAAACTTAAGAAAGTTATTGCTACCCTGCTATGAAAGCAGTAGCTCACATTAAATTTTCCATTAAGGCCTTATGCCAAGCAATGAAGTTGTATAATTGAAAAAAAAAATGCGTCTTTTCAAATTTTTAGTTTATTTATTTATCTGAATTTGTTTCTTCATATTAGGGGGTTTGAAACCGCTTTTCTCTTTATCTGAAATGTATAGAATTTAAATAAATTTAAAGAAAATTCACTTTTACTTACATGGTTTCTCCGAGATTTGAACTCGCGTCCTTCCAATCAAAGATCCAGCACGCTACCCACCAGGCTAATTTGCAATACAGGAGATGGATGTTAAAATGTTTATTAGTTGATACTTCACGTATCTGCTACAGCGACATATTTTGTAATGGTTGACGCTGTTGTAATGGTTGTAATGGTTGTAGAAGTTGCTATTAACATTTTATAAAAGCTTTATATCTTATCTTACAGAAGCCAATAGCAAACCAAAACGCTTTTTAATCCAAATAAATTTCCTCTATTAATAGTTGCTATACAAAGGTAAAATAGTTCACTAAAGAAGGCAATCATTTCCATAAGTTTGTTGTTAACATTTTATTCCAAGTCAGTACACTTATTTGTTCCAGAAAATATTCCTATGAACCAAATAGCCGATCCTGGTCTTTTAAACTTTTTCCAGTTGGGATATATTGAAGTTTTGAGTGATTATTTGTGTCGCGAAAAAAATTATTAATTCAAAGAAAACTATTGGAAATAAGAACAGTGAATAATAAACTCGTGGCTGTTTTTTTTTCTTTGAAATATACAAAAAGCTGTACAGCTCATTGTGGTCAGATAAAAAAAACGACGTACGACAGTTTTTGAAAGCAGTTGCAGCTCCGGCTCCAATTCCAGTTGCAGCAGGGCATTGTATTCAGCCAGTTAAGCACGTTGGCGGGGGACTTATGTATGTGGTTGCCGGGGTACACAGTACACATATTAAAGGCAATATCATTAGCGTTTTCATTTTTGTTCAGTTCTGCGCATCTGTCAAAATCGAGGTATTATGGTGGTAAAATGGTGGATTCAGTGCCCCTTTCCTTGTCTAATTTCAATATTTTGTTGTTGTTTCTAATGATGCGCGTTGAGTTCCTGTGGTCACTCGAACAGCCATTTTTAATTTTTTGACATTTCCGACTTTGACAACATGCGCAATATATTACCTTTAATATGTGTACTGTGGCCGGGGTAAACATAGTTGCTTAAATTGGTGAGTAAAGACAGAAGAGTGTTGAGAGACGTTTCTTTTCATTAAAAATTTATTTATTTATTTATGTATTTGACTCTAACAAGTACATTTGACTTTCTTAGAATATCTTACAGACTAATCTTAAATTTAATTAATTAAAATTTATTTAAAAGTAAAACTTTACATTCATTCCGACTTAAATGGAATTCTAAAATATCTTCAAATTGATTGAAACAGGAAGCCGCATTACATATAGGGTTCAAACCATAATTAGTATTATGTCTACGGATATAAAAGAAGTCGTTCTCTCTAAGACGTAAGGAACGCACAGGAGCATATATATTAAATAACGATAGCAATTTAGGACTGTCAATGTGGCTGCAAATAATGTCCCTAGCAAACATTGCGAAATAATGTACTCTTCTGCTATGCAGAGGTTTTAGCTGAATTAATTGGCATCTGATGTTATAAGTAGGCATGTCTGAATACAGGTAAGTTTTACGCAAAGCAAACCTTGTAAACCTTTTCTGAATACGCTCAACTCGTAATGATCCTCTGTTATGGTAAGGGGACCATATTATAGAGCAATATTCAAGGTTAGACCGAACCAAAGAGACAAACAGACATTTCATAGTGTAAGGGTCACTAAATTCTTTGGAATTTCTAAAAAGAAAACCAAGCATAGTATTCGCTTTCGAGATTACAAAGTCCACATGCACCGAAAACCCCAATTGAGCATCGAAAATAACTCCCAAATCCTTTTGCATTGACACCTTAATAAGAACATTATGTGATATTTTATAATCGAATACAATTGGATTCTTAGATCTAGTAAATGTCATAATAGAGCATTTACGAATATTAAGATATAAACAGTTAACAACACACCAACTCGTAAGTCTGTCAATATCTTGTCGAAGTTTCATACAATCCTCCACTGATTTAATTTATTATAATAATAATTTGAAATCATCTGCAAAAAGCAAACCACTTGAGTCCAAAATAAAATCTGGCAAATCATTTATAAAAAATTGCAGATGTTCACATTCTAAATAAGTTTATTCTAACCAAACGTCGCGAAGTTCAATATTGAACGAATTTCCTCGCGGCTAAAGCCTAGTACGCTGCTGATGCGAAACGAAAATTTCCTGTGATCTCCAAACAGACAACGAAACGCTTGCGAAGACACAACGGAAAATATCCTTGGAGAGTTTCATTAATTCCAAAAACAAAATCAAACATAAACGCAAAAAATCAGAGAAACCCATGAAGTAAGAAAATGATAATATAAAAAAAGCCTTTTAGTTTACTCAAAAGTATACATACATTTTATTTAATCATAGGACATTATATTACATAAACATATAAACTTTTAACATTTGCTAACGACAGACAAGACCAGAGAGGTGCTCGTGCTGCGAGTCGAAATATTAGTGAAATATCTTCGCTGGAGGATCTCCTTTTATAGTCCTCGAAAGGGTGCTTTTAATTGTCTCCCTTCTTTGTTGAGTGTTTCGCATCGGCAGCTGCATATTGTGTCATAGTATGTGTGTGTGTGCTTTGAGGGTTGTTTTTTTCTCTGCTGTCGACTGTCTGGTTATGGTGACTGTTGGTTGCTACTTTATGTGTCTGGTTATGAGGTGCCACTTTATTGTAGTTTTAGTGGTGCCACTGTATTATTTTGTTACAGTCTCCCCTTTTGTATCTGAAAGAATAATAAAAGAGTGAAGATACAAGAATATTAGTTTACGTGTTTTCGAGGTCTTCCTCGACGTCTAATTGGTACGAGAGGCTCTTCAGTTTCATTTGGGTTGGTACATTTGGTTAGTGCAGATGTATGATATAGTCCAAGTATTTCATTTGGGTTAGAAGGACTGGCTATTTCATAATTGTTGCAGCCCTTACTGCCGAGTATGATGTATGGCCCACCGCGCCTAGGTGCTAGTTTGCTGGTGAAGCGATTGCTTGCTTTACTGTGAACTTTGGTTTCAACCCAAACGTAATCTCCTGGACAGTAAGTTGGGTTAGGACGTCTTCTTATGTCAGCATATGATTTTTGTCGATCTTGTTCTCGTTCATTGATTTCGCGGGCATTCTTTAGTGTTTCTGCCATCTTAGTTAGATATGGGGTAATTTCTGGTACGAAGTTCTCGGATTGAATAACTGCACGGAAGTCACGTTCAACATCATCAGGAGCACGTAGTTCTCTTCCAAAATTGAGAAAAGCTGCACTATATCCGATAGTTTGACATCTGACCGTGTTCATAGCAAATCTAATGAAGGGTAACTTTTCGGGCCAGTTGTGATGTTCGTTCTTAACTAGAATGGCTAGTTGAGTTTTTAAATCTCTGTTCTTTCGTTCAGCAGGATTTGCTTGTGGGTGGTAGACGGGGATGAAGCATTGCATGATTCCAAGGCAATGAGTGATGTGTTGCATGACGGCACTGATAAATTGCGTACCGTTATCGCTGAGCAATCTTCTTGGCAGACCAAATCGGAGAAATATTTCTGTGATGAGCGTCTTTCCGCATGCAGCTGCCGTTGCTTCTTCTAATGCAAAGAGTTCAACCCAGCGGGTTGTTATATCTTCAACGATGAAGATCCATTTCATGTCATCATTGGAGGGAGGAAGTGGCCCAAAGAGATCTATAGCAAGAACTTCGAAACGCTGACTCTGAACAGGAGTTTGCAAGAGTCCAGCTGGTTTTAAGTTTGTGATTTTGTACCTTTGGCATAGAGTACAATCTTTAACGTATTTTGTGATATCTCTTCGCATGCATGGCCAAAAATATCGGGCTGATATTCGTTGAATAGTACGTTCAGATCCATAATGTCCAGCTGTGGGTTCATTGTGGTACGAATTCATTATTTGTTGGCGTTCATCTTTAGGAAGTACAAGTTGAGCTTCTTCGTTTTCAGTGTCTTCGTTGTATCGATAAAGTACACCGTCATGAAGCATATAACCTCGTGAAGTCCAGCAGGTGAATCGTTCTGGTGTGAAAGATTCGAGATCATCAATTATTTTCCTAAGATCAGGATCTTTTAATTGGTTGTCACGTGTTTCCTTTACACTTCTATGAGGAAAGTCGACAGAGATGATGCAACTTTCTAAAGTTGGAATTTCTTCATCAATCGGTGGACGTGACAACATGTCTGCGAGTACGTTGGCTTTACCTGGTGTATACTGAATATGAATGTCATATGTTTGTAATTCTAAACACCATCTTGATAAGCGACCGGTTGGTGATTTGAGAGTCATTAGCCATCTCAGGGCCTGATGATCCGTAATGATTGTTATTTTGCTACTTTCTATATAGCTCTGGAATTTCCGAACAGCCCATACTACGGCTAAGGCTTCTCTTTCCGTAGTGTTATAGTTTCTTTCAGCTGAAGAAAGAAGTCTGCTAGCGTATTCTACTGGTCGTTCGTCTGTATTCTCCCCTTGTAGTAAGGCTGCACCAAGAGCGTAAGCACTGGCATCGGAACGTATGGTGAAAGGCTTGGTTTCGTCAGCTTGCCTAAGGATTGGAGCGGTAACAAGTTGATTCTTAAGCTCTTCGAAAGCATTTTGTTGGGGTTCTTCCCATATCCACTTTGCTTTCTTTTTAGTGAGATCAGATAATGGCTTGGAAATCTTTGCGAAGTCCGGGATGAATCTTCGAAACCACGAACAGGTTTGCAAAAACGATATCATCTCTTTCAAATTTTTTGGAGCTTGGCGGTTTTTGATGGCTGAAACTTTGTCAGGGTCTGGAGATATACCATCTATTGTTAAGATGTGTCCCAAAAACTTAACTTTACTTCTACAAAAGTTACTCTTTTTGCGGTTGATTCGCAGGTTGCATTGATTTAAAACTTGAAAAATCGTTTCAAGATCAGTCAGATGTTCTTCAAATGATGATGAGATTATCAGCAAATCGTCGAGAAAAGCTAGCACACGTACATTACAGACTTTGATTTTAACTCTGTCAATCAATCTTTGAAATGTAGATGGCGCATTCCGCAGTCCGAAAGGCATACGGAGAAAACGATAAATACCGAATGGAGTTATAAAGGCGGTTTTGTCCTTATCTTCGTCTTTCATTTTGATTTGCCAATATCCGGATAGTAGATCGATTGTAGACATGACTTCGGCGTTCTTTGCGGCATGGAGGAGATCATCTAAGCGAGGCAGTGGATAAACATCTGGTTTCGTTATCGCATTGAGCTTGCGATAATCAATGCAAACTCGAATGCTACCATCTTTTTTGGGGACCATTACAACCGGGGAAGCCCAAGGAGATTCACATTCCTCAATAATGCCGGTTTTGAGCATTTCAGCAACTTCATCTTGAAGAACTTTCTTTTTTAATTCTGAAAGTCGATAGGGTGGAACCGCAATTGGTTCATGATCGGCTGTTGGTATCGTATGCTCAACAGCAATAGCTGGCTTATCGGATAGCTGGAACAATTCCTTGTTCTGGAGAAGAATCGCATTGAGTTGCTCTCTTTTGCTTGGCTCAAGATTAACTGCTTCGTGTTCCTTGAGAGTGATGTCTTCTATACTAAAAGATTCGAAAAATACGAATTCTGGATCATATAGTGAAAGTTCGAGATGAGATAGTGTCGATTGTCTGGGAAGTGTATCTTCGAAGATTCTATTTATGGAATCTGGTGAGTAGTTTCTTTGATTGGAGAAGAGTTCGCTTGGTTCTTGGATTGGTGGCAGTTGACTTAAATTATGAAGTGGCATCATCGGTGTTTTTGGTATGGGACTAATCGGATTTGGAATTGGAGACTGGATTCTGAGTAAGCCCAGTGGTGTTGGTGGCGTTTTCTGATTTCCATCATCTGGGGTGGAAACAGACAATGAAGGCGCGAAGTTCAATGCAGTGATTGATTCGGTTTTAACAAAATCATACTTTTTCGATGGCGCATCCGCAAAATACCACATTCGTTGGGGTAGATTAAGAATTATTTTAGCATCTTCTACGAAATCGATTCCAAGTAGTGTCCGATTATCTGTGGAACTTTCTATTACCATCAGCTTTGTTTCAATAAATCGTCTTTGCAACTTTATAATTGCCTTGGTGACAAGAACATCTTGTTCACGCTTGATGCCATCAGCCAGAACCACTTTAGCACGATATGCTGTGAAACAATATCCTAAAACAAGCATTTGTTTGTATAGTTGGTAGCTAGCTATACTCATACGAGCACCTGTATCAATTAAGGCGACTCCTTGCTGTCCGCCGATTGTAATTTGGACAGAAGGTCGTTGACGGAGTGGAGGCAGGGTTTTCTTTGGGAAAGAATCAATGGAGCAGAAGTTTATGCTAGTTGCTTCTTTTGCTTGGTTGCAATTTGGACATTGACTTCTAACAAAGCCTGGCTTGCCACAACCATAGCAATTGAGGATGGCACGGGAGTTGGCTTTGTTTTCTTTGCCTTTATACTCTTTCTCATTTTTAACATCTTTTTCTCTTTTTCGGCATTCATCAAGAGTGTGTCCAAAGTTGGAGCAGTAACCGCACTTGATGCGTTTTGAAATGTGTTTCTTGGCGTCATTTTTTATTAAGTTGCCTTGTTGTAGTTCATCAAGGTTCTTTTCAATTTGCCGTGCAGAACAGAGCAGTTTTTCGAATGATTGTATGTTGTCTCTTTCTATCTTCGTTCGTATGTTTCTATGTAATAGCCCAAACACCATGTCAATTTGTTGTGCTTCATCATGGGCTCCAACTTTCAATTCAGCAAAGAGAGCGCGCTTATTACATATAAACATATCCGTAGATACCCTCTCACTTTGTTTTTCGTGAAAGATATCAACGTATACCTGGTACGCTGGCCTTGGTGCAGCAAAAGAGTTTCTCAGGAGCGTCATTGCTTCTGCCCAAGTCTTTGGCTGAGATTTTACTCCCTGCCACCAAGTGGCTGCCATACCTTCAAGAAGAAGAGGCATCCCTATCAGAGCGTTACTGTCGCTCATATTTGTTACGTCCTTGTATATGGATGTGCTGGAAATGAAAGCTTCCACTGTCATTTTGCAACGTTCTCCGTTGAACCGTGAAGTGCAGGTTGCGAAATTTCCAGTTGACATAGCTGCGGTTGTTGCTTGAGGCATTATGCTAGCAATGAGTGTTTTCAGCTGTTCGTCGGTTATCTGGGTTACTGCCATTTTATTTAGTCGAGGACTTTTTCGGGTCATGAAACTTAAGGAAACTAGGACCAGTCGAGGTGCGCAAGTTTTTGTTGTTTTATAATAATTTTATTATAATATATTGTCGTAAATAATTTTATTATGTATTGTCTTATATATTTTTATTATGTAGGTATTGTCGACCAAATAATGGTGCAACGCAGTATACCTATATTTATTATTTTTGTACGGCGCCTCGATGTCGGTTTTCGGGCGAAGGTGTGTCGGCTGAACGTTGGGCGTCAGTTATAAAAAAAGCCTTTTAGTTTACTCAAAAGTATACATACATTTTATTTAATCATAGGACATTATATTACATAAACATATAAACTTTTAACATTTGCTAACGACAGACAAGACCAGAGAGGTGCTCGTGCTGCGAGTCGAAATATTAGTGAAATATCTTCGCTGGAGGATCTCCTTTTATAGTCCTCGAAAGGGTGCTTTTAATTGTCTCCCTTCTTTGTTGAGTGTTTCGCATCGGCAGCTGCATATTGTGTCATAGTATGTGTGTGTGTGCTTTGAGGGTTGTTTTTTTCTCTGCTGTCGACTGTCTGGTTATGGTGACTGTTGGTTGCTACTTTATGTGTCTGGTTATGAGGTGCCACTTTATTGTAGTTTTAGTGGTGCCACTGTATTATTTTGTTACAATAAACAAAAAAAAACACAACTAAAACTCAAATGTCATTTTTCCGCACACAATAAATAGTCTGTATAATAATTTCAGTGCGAAAAAGGAGCGGAGACTTCTCCAAATAATCTGCTACAATTATGAATTTCGCTCTTCGAACAGCGTACTGCAAAACGAAAAGCAGAACGAAATTTTCCGTTTATGATTTCGTTGTGTCATTTTTGTATGGGATTTTTCGTTTCGCATCAGCAGCGTACTAGGCTTAAGAGAGAACATATTTTGTAGAGAAATTTGCTTCTGGAATTGTTTTCAGAATTATTCCAGAAGTGTTTAGACGTATCAAATTGTTCTTCCGGATAACAAATTATTGAAAAGGCCATAACTAAAATCTTTTTCAAACGGAAATTACTCCATTTTTTCACTGAAGCAAGAATCGATATTTTCGGTTAATTCAGAATATAAAGCAGACCTAACAAGAACCGATTCAGGAAATCACATACACAAACCCTTGTAGAAAAATATGTAAAGGAACATTGCATATACTTAGGCTGAAAGCACCAATCATTATAACAGTATTTTTTGAAGAAGTCTGAGTTCATAACTATAAAATTTGCATTCTCAATAATAAGCCGCTTTTATTATCAGAATTGATCCAGAATTGATATAAATTATCAAAAATTATGCATTACAACAACAAAACGAGATCATAATATGATTGGTGTTTTCAGCCTAAATGTATGTAATGTTTATATACAAGGGTTTGTGTATGTGATTTCCTGAATCGGTTCTTTTTTATGTTTGGTCTGGTTGATGTTCTGAATTAACCGAAAATATCGATTCTAACTTCCGTTGGAATATGGAGTCTATTTCCGTTAGAAGAATGGAAGTATTTAAATTCTGATAATAAAAAAAGTCTAATCACTTGAACCCTAAGGGCCAGTTGTACAAATATTTAAACCGTAGTTCAGCAATTTTTACTCACCGATTTCGGAGGATTAATTGAGTTTCAACAACATTTTCAATGAAAGTTAATTTCGTTTGTATTTAATAAATCCTAGGTAGTGTTTTCACCACACAAAAAGATACAAAATGTGGATTAACTTTGACAGTATCCTACCTTTCTAAATGCAAATAGTGTTTCATTTTTTCTTCTAAGGCAGAAGTGAAATAGATAGTTCGGTTTGTGTGAAACGGTGAAAAAAAAATTTGATACTCGAATATTGTACTCAGCGCAATTCTTAGAGGATATATTAGATGGAGTGCTGTGCTCGTATCCATTCCAAATTGAAGCTTTCACTAAGGGCGCTTAACACACTTTCAGTGAACACTTAGATGTTTTTTGACAACCGGCAGTCGATCATTTATCAATAACTTTCGTCACAAATATCTTTAAAAAAAAAAATAAAATATTAACAAATTTCTAGAGAAAATTATAATTAAATAATGACTGACGGTTAAACTTTAACAGCCAAATTAATAAAAAACGCTTATTCCACCTTTATCCACGAGTTAACTAAAGCAGGGAATAAGAGTTAAGCTATGGGTCAAAAATTTCCATGAATAAAACCAAAATGGAAGTATTCACTGAAAGTGGTAACAGCACCGCCAACACAGCCTCGGGCACTACAATGCATTAGGTATATGAACAAGCACTCCATGCTCTAAGGCACAATATTGGAAATAGTGTTAAAATTGTAAAACTCTTGGTCCTACGATTAATTTTAAATCTACTATAGTCATCAGCTGTACTGTGGCTCTGAACGACCTCTGAACCGAACCCGTTCTGATTTATTTTTGAAACATACTTTTTTTAGTATAATTATTCTTTTTTTCTCACAAATGTGTTCAAATTAGGTACCTATGTACCTGAGTTGTTTAAAAACTCGTTTCAATTTGTTTTTATTTATTTCTCATTATGTTTGGTGAAAAAAAGGGAAATTTTGCGTATCAATGTGGGTAATCCTGCTCATTTTGCATCACTGCTGGGGATCACTGCCGATACTGCTACGAATAGTGTATCTATCAATAATTTTATAAAAGAAGGATGATTTTCGGAATTTCTCACTGCAAAAAAATAATTATAGGCACATAATCAGTCTTATTGGGAGTTTCGCCCGAAAAATATTTCACCTTAAAATTTTTTGTGCCCCCGGAATTTTAAAAGCTATTGTGAGTTTCGCCCGAACGAAATTTCGTTCGCCTACTAAAAATAAGTGAACATTTAGGCTATCAATAACATTAGATTCCGCCCGAAATGAATTTTCACAACAAGGGAAATTTTTTTAACACAAAATTTCGGGTGAAACTCACGATAGGCGAAAAGTGAAATATCAAATCTTATTCCACCACTATTATCTCACAAGTCTGTTTTTCATGTAGTGGGAATGCATTTTTGTTACCCCCATCAGTATATAGGCGGCACTGATGGCATATCCTTATCCAGTCTGAATTTTTCCCGCAACGAAATTACCATAAGTCATTATCACTTTTTCGAGACTATTACTATAACGATTGACTGCGAAGTTTAATTGTTTCTGCTACCCAAATGAATTTTCTATAATCTCCAAGTCGCGTCTTCTTGTCTAGCGAGATACACTTGCTACACTCCCTGCGCCTTATGTTGCGCTAGTAAGTTTAAAATCAAAATTTTATTTTTTCGAATATACATTTTCTGCCCCGCATAACCGACGACGACTTCCTGGTACTGAATAATGGATGTCGCTGTATTGTAATGTTAAGAGAATATTGCGCTGTTGAATTTTCTTTCTAAACAACCGGAAGGCACATGTGTTCTTTCTATCTTGCTCTCAAACATTCCTTATCAAACCAAACTAAGCTCTCTTCGGCTAAACATCTGCACAAAAAAAAAATAAAGCATAGTAGTACAGCTGATGGTGATGACACAGTAGTCAGAGCTTTTAAATTGAAAAATCCATGTAAATTTAAAGAAAATTGTTAATAATGCTTCATTCATTTAGTACTTATTTATTTTTTTTTTTTAATTAAAAAATATTCAATTCAAAATTCAAAAATTGCCTTGTTTTTTAATTATTTTTTTTAATTCTCTAGATTCAATAATTTAGGCATTCTTAAAAGCAAATAAAAATAAACCCCACAGTCGTTAATCTCATAATGCTGCAAGCTTTTTCAACTTATTTAATGTAAAACCAACCTTGCTATCAAAAAAAAAACAGGAAGAACAAAATAAAGAATTCATAAAGCTTACCTTTTTGAATCCTGCGATAGAAAAAGCTTAGACTTTTCGGATACATTTTTACCACCATGGACGAGTATCTCTCGCACATATAAATTCAATAAGTATCTCTCTTCCTTTAGGAGTGTATCTCGTTGATTCGAATACCTCCTCATTATAGAAGAAGAACAACTCTACTCTGTATCTCTCTGTATCCGTGTAAATTTGGAGTTGAAATTTCATTATATAGTTACATTTTTGTTATACACATAAATAATAATAATGCAAAATAATTTTTAACTTAAAATAAGTTTAGCAAAATTAAATATTTTATAAAAAAAAATAATTGCAATAGGTAGTAGGGCTACAGGGCTACATTGCTCTGCTATTTGTTTGATTTGTTTTAAAATCCTGTGAACGGACGACATTGTTGTATATATATATATATATATGTAGGTGCATAATTCGATATTGAAACAATCTCATCTTCCCAAGCTTCTCTCTATTTACGCTTAAAAAAGGAAAAAAACGAGAAACAAGAAACAAGAAACGAAAGTCAGTTATATTCAACAATCGATTTGGTGCGTTTCGGAGTTTTGAGTATTCGTGTGAATTTATATACCAAAGTGTGCAGACGCTTTCATATAGTTCTATAAAGTGAGTCCTTTAAACAAAAAAAAATAATAATTATTAAAGAAGTGTACAAATCTTTAACATAGAAATATTGTTGTTTATTTAATTAAAAAAAACTCATGTCATGTATACATGAGGAACTAATTCTATTCGATTTGTATAGTTTAACAAATTGAAAAAAAAAAATAAGAAACAAGAAAAAGGGATAAACATCCTTGTAACCATTATATAAGAATAAAAGTTAAGGGTGGTGCTCTGCTGGTGGTGAGTTTTTTTTTTTTTTTTTTTTTAGTCGATTAAGACACAAATACTTGGAATTTTAATATAAATATTTGAAGATGTATTTAAAATATCCTATTCTTAGATAAAGGTATTTTGGGTTTTTAATGTTGTCCTTATTTTTTGCCAAAATTCAAGGTTAACATTTTTTTTTGTATATTTTTTATAAAGTAAAAAAAATAGATATGTTTAAGGAAAAAGTATAATGTTAATTTTGTTTTGCGCACGGTTAGAAAAATAGGGTGTGCAGAAGCAGATACATGAATTGGGTCCGATATGTGTATCTATTGTCAGAGCTCAAATGACCTTCCTTTGCCACGAAAATGGCATTTTCACTCTTAGAAGATTTGTATTTTAGTATTAAAAAAAAAAAAAAACTGGTTTCTTATAAAAAAAACCTAAAATTAACTCTTCATTTAATAATAAACAATAAGATATAGGAAGCATTTATTTCTTGGCTATTTCATACAGTAATATAAAACATATTCAAATCGATTCGTTTAAATCCAAATCAATAAAATAATGAAAAAACTTTATAATATTCTTTTGATTTACATTCGATTAAACAAAAAACACAAACAAACAAAAAATGTAGATTCATCAAAACAAAACACAATAATTCAGTACACTTCTAAAAAAAATATTTGATTAAAATTATGTACATATTTTGAACAATTTTCAATTTTCAAAAATCTATACAAACAATTTTCATCCTCGGACACTTTTTGTATAAAATATAAATTTTTTTTTTAAATAATTTAAAGCTTATTGGTCATTTGAAAATTGTATCTTTACAAGAAGAGGCCGTATTTATGAATAATATACGAGTCATTTACGCCCATATTATTCACCCGATACATCCGGATTAAAACTTAAATCCGTAGGTAGCTATTTACATTAAATTTGTATAATTTATATCTGGACTAAAGTTTTAATCTGGATGTATCGAGTGAATAATATGGCGGTTGGAGTAGATAAGAGGGCGCATTTTTGACTTTGCGATCAATTTTTTTTAATTAAAAATGTTAGTTTGCTCATTCTATCGCGCGCCACCGCGCCGCGCCGTAGCACAGTTGTCAGGGTAGCAGTGTGCGTAATAATTTTTATTTGGCAGTTTAAAGCTTTGATGTCTTTAAAATTTAGATTTAAGATGCTAAAGTAACAACATTGTCTGTTTGGTTAGTGCAACTTCTTGCTACGTTGCTAGGTACTTGTCATTTTATTCTATGAAATTTGACAGCAAGCTACGTCGTACGACGTCCTACAACGTTTCGAGTTACCAAATAGAAATATTGTGATGTAGTACAAATTTCTTATGTCCAATTGACTTTTTTGCTCGAAATTTACTTCCTTGAATGGCTTCAAGCAAGCAGTTGTTGATAATTTGAAGCTTTACTTGAGTTTGGAGCTTATTTTCATCAGGTCTTTGTGCTAATTCTTTTAATTTTCGTTAAGTCATTGCGCGGCACGGCAGTTAAAAAAAAAAAAAAACCAAAAATGTACATTTGAAATAACAAACCTAATTGGAAATTTTTGGTATCTAATCTTAATTTGTTTTCGACTGAATTTACGTTGGGCGCCAAGGTAAATATATGTAGGTTTTGTTACCCTATTTAAACGGAGATAGACAATTTAAAAAAAAATAATACTTTGCAAATTATGAAAAAGAAACAACGGCAACATTAGGGACATTGTACTATTTTACGTGTTATAAGGCGTTTTTTTTCCCGGGGACAATTGGTTGAAAAAAACCACGACAGGTGGGATTAGTGAAGCCATCACAGAACAAAATTGAGTTTTCATACAAAGTATCGACAACAATTAGTATTTAATTCAAGCCGGTAACAGTTTTTCTATGCGCTTAATTTAAGCCCCGAAAATTCTCTGCGTGTACATATACATACCTAGCGTTAATCGATAAATGTCTTCTTCAGTTTTCTATCTTCTTTTTTGTACTTCATCCGGAAGATATCTGCCGTTTTTCCTTGGCTGAGCTTCCCGGAATTCATCGTCAAATTCGGGGGCAATGTATTTTGTACTTGATTTTGACTCATAAATGTGTGGGTTTGAGCCCACTCTAAGCAGCATTATTTTCTATTTACCCTACTGAAACTGAACACCACCTGTTGAAAATATGAAAATACTTATTTCTCTCTCAGTCCACTGTTTACAGACAACAATTCAATTCTTTCATATCATTTTCTATTCCATCTTACTAGTGCTGTGAAATTAGGTCTTACAGGGACATAGTTAAAATTAAAAAAAAAAAAAAAAAAAAACAAATATTACCTAAGTGTTTGCGGGCTTTATAAAAATTCTGAAAGAAGCCATTTTTAATTTATTTCTCGATTGGTGTCAGAATGAATCGGCAGTTACATACTACAGCCTACAGAAACAATTTTTTTCAATATCTATTAATTTTGTTACTAAAAATGTTTTATTTAATACTACAACGAGCCCAGATTTGTGTTTTGTTTTAACGACTGCTGAACGTCCGAGTGAGTCGCTGATGTTCAAATTATTAGTTTGTGTCTGAACATTATGAATTTGGGTTCATGTAAAAAAACAAGTCGGATGAGAAAGTCCAATGTGAACACCGTGCGTCTTACAAATACAACCTCGCCAGTAAGATTACGGCCGATGAAAGCTAAAGTAGAATCCTACTGTTGATGTATTTTTTTAATTTCAAATTATTCTGACAGGTGTTCAATACTACCAAATGTGACACATAAAATCCATGGTACTGCCGATGCGTTATTTGGGAATTTCTACTTTATTATATATAGATTCATAAAAAATGCACTTAGTTTATCATAACATAAGTATCGATCAGAATTCGCCAGCAGTCTCTATACTCTAGAGTCTAGACCTTTGTAGTTTGTATACACCAGAACGCAGAGTTCTCTCTGGTAGACTGAGCGATGAACAACGGAAACAAATGGGATGTGACGAAAAGAAAAACCACTTTTGGCTTCCCCATTATCAAAATGTTAGATATATGTATACGGTTTCCTTAAAGCCTCGAAAATTATTTTTTACACGAAACCAATAAAAAAGCTTTAGGTGAAAAGCTGAAGGTAAGTAGGTAGGTACTTAAAATTGCCAGTTTTTTTTGTCGTGCAAAAAAAATTCAGATTTCGAATTTTATGAATGCAAAACATGCCCTATTGCACCTGTTTTTATATACATATGTATTATGTATACATTATGTAGATAGGTACATTCCCTAAAAACTTACGTTGAATTAAAATGAAAAAGTTTCCTAACTTATCTGTAAATGGCAACTCTGGAGTGGTTGTGCTTTAGCTTAGTTAGTTTTCCCGTATACGAGATACGATACGACTACGACGACTTACGAAACACGACACTCAAGTTTTCTCTCTGTCTCTTGTCTTTGCTTTTGCGTTTCTCCATTCGTGATTGCTGAGAAGAAGCTTATAACAAAAAAGCTAAGCTTTTACTTTTTAGTTTTGACAACTGCGTAGTGGCGTGGTGACGTTTACGACATGCGATTTTGTCTTTTGACATGAAAAAAAAAAATGTAGAGAGAGAGACTTGCATTCTTATGTGCGAAATAATGGTTTACGTCTACGTTGGCGATGCTAACTCCGCGACCCCCGTGAAGTGGTATTTTTCGGCAGCTAATGCTGCTGCTCTTACCCTATTTCAACCACCATCACCGCCGTCACTTATCACAATTTTCAAACCTGACTAGAACAAGGTACCGTTAAATTAACCTTCTGTTTCAGCTTCAGTAGCTACTGTCATATCATTTCTAAGAACATAGATTATTTTCTTTTTTTCTTGCAATTATTTTGTAGCATAAACAAAAATCATTGGGAGTTTGTTTTTTTCTTTCTCTTGAAAGAGAGCTAGTGAGGGGCGCTGTTTGGGTAAAAGTTGTTGTACATAGAAATAAGCTTCGCACCACAGAGAAATCAAATACTAAAAAGTTCGCCCAAGGAAACTATAATAAAAATGTCGTCTGAAAAGAACCACCACTCATCCCAGCTGGGTCTCGTGTAGTTGTTTTTCTTCTCAACAAACTGTTATATTGCAAACACCGCTATCATTGCTAAACCAAAAAAAAGAAGAATATATAAAAAAAACAGAAACAGAAAAGAAAACAACATGCAAGGCACCACCCCCCCACACGTCCATTTCACCGTATGTCCCCAGAAGTAGCAGCAAGCAGCAAGCAGCAGCAGCAGCAGTCTCCCCCATTCTTCTCGCAGAGTAAAAAAAAACCATAGACGAAAAGAAAGGAAATCCATTTTGGTGGTAGTAAGTGGAACAGGGGATACCAAAAATAATACTAAGACACCAAGTGCCCTAGTGCCGTTTCAAGTTCTGTGCGGATCGGTAGTGGATTTTATTATTATTTTTTGTATTATTATTTTAAATTCGTCTTGGGTTTCTTTTTAGATATTCTTTTTTTTTTGTTTTTTCTTAGAGACGTTGACGTCTTTTAGTTGTCATATCTTTATCCATTTGTATTTTTTTTATACTTAGTTTTCATTTGGGAAACTAATAAAATATGGTTGCAAGCTCTGTTGAAAAAAAGCTTAACGAAAAATGAATTAAGAACAGAAATTAAATATAATAAATATGTAAATACTTATCTTGTGTTTTTGTGGTGTGAAATTAAGAAGAAATAGAACGGTGTTTTTTTTTTAAATCCTCTTGGTGCTGCAGTCAATGTTGCTAGTGGCCAACCCAACTCCGTCTGTCAATCGGTCGCTAGCGCGGTCGGTCGATCGGTCCCTTTGAACGAAAATATAATAGAATAAATATTTCACATAACCCCAACTCTCATCCTTAAACCCCAACAAACCAGCCCCATTCCCACCCTCTTTAGACACACGTTTTTTTTGTTTTTTTTGTTTACATCAAAATTTTGTATAAAATTTCGATAGTGATTTTCTTTTGCTGAAAGCTAACTTACGAATAAAAAAAAAAGACTAAAAGTACCTATGAATTAGGTCGGTTTGGTAAATTAAAAATTCGTACAAATTTTCACAAATTCCTGTTTGTTAACCGATAAAAAAAATTGCAACGAGAGAGCAAAATGAGAGAGAACAAAAAATAAAATAAAAATTAATTTCCCCTCCTTTGAAGAACTTTCTGCTCTAACCAAAATTTTGTGGCCAAGTTGAAGTGTACAATCTGTCAAGTTTAAATATTTCAAAAAAAATTTAAAAATAACGGTGATTAAAAAAAAAACTTCTAATAACAGCAGAATGATAAATACTAAACTCACTGAACGATTAAACATATTGTTGTAAATATTAATGTCCAGAACACTCCTCATTGTCATTATTAATGTGTGGCGACATTTTTTATAAATCGAGACAGTTTTATTTTTAAATATAGATAGGTACCTACCAACACGGCCTAATGGTGTAAATTCTTAACAAAATCAAATTTATGGGAATGTTATTTTTCCGTCATATTTTATTTATTTTTTTTTATAAATATTTTCAAAGAACTGTGTCACAAAGCTGTATTATCATATCTATTATGTACCTATATGTTCATTTAATAAATTTGAAAGGATTGTTTTTGTTTTCTTTTTCCGAAGTAAAAACTTATTTTTGAAAAAAATCCACAGCAATTTAAATTGAAATTCGTGTTGTCTAAAGAAATATTATAAATTGTATTCTTTTTTTGGGTCGTTTTCTTTTTTTTTTGTGTGTCGGCGCGACGAAACACCAATATCACCTCCAACTTTTTTTTCTCCTCAAAACAATCAAAATTTAATACGTATTTTTCAACCTCCCTGCAAAGATTTTCTTTCCCAAAAATAAATTCGATACTAGGGCAGTGGGCAGTATCAAGATCAAAAGCACATGGTTGACAAAATAATAACTAGGTATGTACATATGTATGTATTCACTGTATATTTGAATATATAATATGAAATAGAAATTTAAAAATTATAAAATTAAACAAAATAGAATATAATACATTTAACACATCGAATGTTAAATAAAATAAAATAAATACAAACAAAAATAAAAACAAAAATAAATCAAAACCAAACAAAGTTAAATAAAACAAATTAAACACCACTGAAATTAATTTAAACTTAAAATTAAATTAAATAAAAAGAAAAAAATGATTAATAATAATACCTAGAACAAAACAAAATAGAATAAAATAAAATTAAATTGAATAAAATAGAACAAAATAAAATAAAATAAATCAAAACCAAAAAAAGTTAAATAAAACAAATTAAACATAACTTAAATTAAATTAAACTTAAAATTAAATTAAATTAAATTAAATTAAATCAAATTAAATTAAATTAAATTAAATTAAATTAAATTAAATTAAATTAAATTAAATTAAATTAAATTAAATTAAATTAAATTAAATTAAATTAAATTAAATTAAATTAAATTAAATTAAATTAAATTAAATTAAATTAAATTAAATTAAATTAAATTAAATTAAATTAAATTAAATTAAATTAAATTAAATTAAATTAAATTAAATTAAATTAAATTAAATTAAATTAAATTAAATTAAATTAAATTAAATTAAATTAAATTAAATTAAATTAAATTAAATTAAATTAAATTAAATTAAATTAAATTAAATTAAATTAAATTAAATTAAATTAAATTAAATTAAATTAAATTAAATTAAATTAAATTAAATTAAATTAAATTAAATTAAATTAAATTAAATTAAATTAAATTAAATTAAATTAAATTAAATTAAATTAAATTAAATTAAATTAAATTAAATTAAATTAAATTAAATTAAATTAAATTAAATTAAATTAAATTAAATTAAATTAAATTAAATTAAATTAAATTAAATTAAATTAAATTAAATTAAATTAAATTAAATTAAATTAAATTAAATTAAATTAAATTAAATTAAATTAAATTAAATTAAATTAAATTAAATTAAATTAAATTAAATTAAATTAAATTAAATTAAATTAAATTAAATTAAATTAAATTAAATTAAATTAAATTAAATTAAATTAAATTAAATTAAATTAAATTAAATTAAATTAAATTAAATTAAATTAAATTAAATTAAATTAAATTAAATTAAATTAAATTAAATTAAATTAAATTAAATTAAATTAAATTAAATTAAATTAAATTAAATTAAATTAAATTAAATTAAATTAAATTAAATTAAATTAAATTAAATTAAATTAAATTAAATTAAATTAAATTAAATTAAATTAAATTAAATTAAATTAAATTAAATTAAATTAAATTAAATTAAATTAAATTAAATTAAATTAAATTAAATTAAATTAAATTAAATTAAATTAAATTAAATTAAATTAAATTAAATTAAATTAAATTAAATTAAATTAAATTAAATTAAATTAAATTAAATTAAATTAAATTAAATTAAATTAAATTAAATTAAATTAAATTAAATTAAATTAAATTAAATTAAATTAAATTAAATTAAATTAAATTAAATTAAATTAAATTAAATTAAATTAAATTAAATTAAATTAAATTAAATTAAATTAAATTAAATTAAATTAAATTAAATTAAATTAAATTAAATTAAATTAAATTAAATTAAATTAAATTAAATTAAATTAAATTAAATTAAATTAAATTAAATTAAATTAAATTAAATTAAATTAAATTAAATTAAATTAAATTAAATTAAATTAAATTAAATTAAATTAAATTAAATTAAATTAAATTAAATTAAATTAAATTAAATTAAATTAAATTAAATTAAATTAAATTAAATTAAATTAAATTAAATTAAATTAAATTAAATTAAATTAAATTAAATTAAATTAAATTAAATTAAATTAAATTAAATTAAATTAAATTAAATTAAATTAAATTAAATTAAATTAAATTAAATTAAATTAAATTAAATTAAATTAAATTAAATTAAATTAAATTAAATTAAATTAAATTAAATTAAATTAAATTAAATTAAATTAAATTAAATTAAATTAAATTAAATTAAATTAAATTAAATTAAATTAAATTAAATTAAATTAAATTAAATTAAATTAAATTAAATTAAATTAAATTAAATTAAATTAAATTAAATTAAATTAAATTAAATTAAATTAAATTAAATTAAATTAAATTAAATTAAATTAAATTAAATTAAATTAAATTAAATTAAATTAAATTAAATTAAATTAAATTAAATTAAATTAAATTAAATTAAATTAAATTAAATTAAATTAAATTAAATTAAATTAAATTAAATTAAATTAAATTAAATTAAATTAAATTAAATTAAATTAAATTAAATTAAATTAAATTAAATTAAATTAAATTAAATTAAATTAAATTAAATTAAATTAAATTAAATTAAATTAAATTAAATTAAATTAAATTAAATTAAATTAAATTAAATTAAATTAAATTAAATTAAATTAAATTAAATTAAATTAAATTAAATTAAATTAAATTAAATTAAATTAAATTAAATTAAATTAAATTAAATTAAATTAAATTAAATTAAATTAAATTAAATTAAATTAAATTAAATTAAATTAAATTAAATTAAATTAAATTAAATTAAATTAAATTAAATTAAATTAAATTAAATTAAATTAAATTAAATTAAATTAAATTAAATTAAATTAAATTAAATTAAATTAAATTAAATTAAATTAAATTAAATTAAATTAAATTAAATTAAATTAAATTAAATTAAATTAAATTAAATTAAATTAAATTAAATTAAATTAAATTAAATTAAATTAAATTAAATTAAATTAAATTAAATTAAATTAAATTAAATTAAATTAAATTAAATTAAATTAAATTAAATTAAATTAAATTAAATTAAATTAAATTAAATTAAATTAAATTAAATTAAATTAAATTAAATTAAATTAAATTAAATTAAATTAAATTAAATTAAATTAAATTAAATTAAATTAAATTAAATTAAATTAAATTAAATTAAATTAAATTAAATTAAATTAAATTAAATTAAATTAAATTAAATTAAATTAAATTAAATTAAATTAAATTAAATTAAATTAAATTAAATTAAATTAAATTAAATTAAATTAAATTAAATTAAATTAAATTAAATTAAATTAAATTAAATTAAATTAAATTAAATTAAATTAAATTAAATTAAATTAAATTAAATTAAATTAAATTAAATTAAATTAAATTAAATTAAATTAAATTAAATTAAATTAAATTAAATTAAATTAAATTAAATTAAATTAAATTAAATTAAATTAAATTAAATTAAATTAAATTAAATTAAATTAAATTAAATTAAATTAAATTAAATTAAATTAAATTAAATTAAATTAAATTAAATTAAATTAAATTAAATTAAATTAAATTAAATTAAATTAAATTAAATTAAATTAAATTAAATTAAATTAAATTAAATTAAATTAAATTAAATTAAATTAAATTAAATTAAATTAAATTAAATTAAATTAAATTAAATTAAATTAAATTAAATTAAATTAAATTAAATTAAATTAAATTAAATTAAATTAAATTAAATTAAATTAAATTAAATTAAATTAAATTAAATTAAATTAAATTAAATTAAATTAAATTAAATTAAATTAAATTAAATTAAATTAAATTAAATTAAATTAAATTAAATTAAATTAAATTAAATTAAATTAAATTAAATTAAATTAAATTAAATTAAATTAAATTAAATTAAATTAAATTAAATTAAATTAAATTAAATTAAATTAAATTAAATTAAATTAAATTAAATTAAATTAAATTAAATTAAATTAAATTAAATTAAATTAAATTAAATTAAATTAAATTAAATTAAATTAAATTAAATTAAATTAAATTAAATTAAATTAAATTAAATTAAATTAAATTAAATTAAATTAAATTAAATTAAATTAAATTAAATTAAATTAAATTAAATTAAATTAAATTAAATTAAATTAAATTAAATTAAATTAAATTAAATTAAATTAAATTAAATTAAATTAAATTAAATTAAATTAAATTAAATTAAATTAAATTAAATTAAATTAAATTAAATTAAATTAAATTAAATTAAATTAAATTAAATTAAATTAAATTAAATTAAATTAAATTAAATTAAATTAAATTAAATTAAATTAAATTAAATTAAATTAAATTAAATTAAATTAAATTAAATTAAATTAAATTAAATTAAATTAAATTAAATTAAATTAAATTAAACTAAATTAAATTAAATTAAATTAAAATAAATTAAATTAAATTAAACTAAAAAAATTTAATTATACAATAAAATTAAATAAAAAAACAAAATTATAAAAAATAACAAAACAAAATTATATAAAATAAAATTAAAACAAAAATATCCTTACACATGCATATAAAAATAAAATAATAAAATTAAATGACATAAAACAAAACATGTAAATGAAAGAATAATTTTAAAAAAAAATTAAAAAAATACAATTAATATAAAATAAAATATAATTAAATTAAATGAACATTAAAATAATACATTTGTGTAAATAAACTCTTAAAAATAATAATAAAAAAAATGTTAATGAAATTAATAAAAAAATATTAAAAGCTCATGAAATTCTTTTAAATTCAAGTGAAATAATACTGGTTGAATCGAATAGACGGATTATTTTTAATATTTTTTATTATTTTGAATTTTCATAATCATTATTTTGGGACAGAATTTTTTGGTTAAATTGTATCTTTGCAACTTGAACCGAGATACTGTAAACATTTACAAATAAACTGGTTAAGTGTCTACAACACATCTACACAGACTTTTCATTAAGAAAGAACTTGAGAAGCAAACACTTCCATTAAAATTTGTACGGATAATTGGAATATTTCTACAAAATCTGGGCAAACAAAAAAAACTATCAGAGAATCAGAGAATCCTTTCTCGGAAATTGCCATTGCGAAAAAAACTCTGCGATAGTAAAAATTTCCGATTACAATGCGGAATTCGCGTGAAAGGGCTGAATACTACTCATATAATATATATATTTTTTTAAGAAAAAAGATTGTTCTTTGTATACCTACATAATAAAGTTTCGTGGCTTTTTATCACAAATCCAAATGCTTCAATGCTAACATTTTTTTGTGGAAGTTCAATAAACTTGAAATTAAAAAAAAAATATTTAAGATAACCTTGTACGATAAAAAGGGAACATCTTAGTGGCGTAACCAAACGGGTGTGCTAAGGGTGCAATATACGTATATTATAGGGAGTAATAGAGTACTAGGAAGGCAAAACCTTCCACACTGTTCATTTGGATTTGAAAATAGTATGTATATACTCAATATTTTCTTTATAAGAAGTCCGGTCCAGTATAATCAGGGCCGGCCTTACCCATACGGGCGCCCAGGAGAAATATTTGTCAGTGAAGTATACTAAAAAGAATTAAAATTTTACTTATACCCAATTCAAAAACATGGCCTCTTGTTTCTTTAACGGGTGCTGTTTTTTGCTTGGCGCCCCATTATAGCCATGTAATCAATCTCCTTATAGTACAGTTAGATGTCGTAAATTTGAGTAGTCTTCAGAATAATTTCAATTGTTCTCTACCCCGATTTTGTATTTTTTTTAGTGGTTTGGTGCCCCTCTGTCTGTCTGAGTTATGTTTATGTGAAGTATATTACTGCAGCTATAATATTTCTTAGATATAGTTACCATTTACAAAATTTTTAGTTTAAGGTAAAAAAATGTCCAATAGGTAGTTAATTTTCAATAAAATATGTAGTATGTTTGTTTTGAATTTTTTTATTGGTACAGCTGTACTGAATTGTAGATTGTAAAATAGGCATACATATACCATACCTGATCAACGTCACCCTATGTTTACATTATAAACAAACGACTCTCTACAAATTGGTGTATTTGTTATCGGTTATCGAACGAAAATAGTATGGCGCAAAAAAAAAAAAGAAACTGTCACTACCGTTACCGTTGTAGTACCTACTCGTTAATTATAATATAACTTATAGAAGATAATATGGGGCATATTCATAGTAATTTTTAAACTCTTACTAAATTAGAAGTATAGGTTTTCAACTGAATAAAATTTTATTACATTTTGTTTTAAATTTTATGGTTAGGTTTGACATCTTAATACTTGAAGAATGGAATTTAGTTCCGAGATATGTCCTATACCTATATATATTTATTGATGCAAAAAATCTTAAGCTAAGTACAGACGATTGTCAGATCTAACAATATTAGGCGTTTTTCTTTTTTAGATCAGAATAGAGTAGAGTCCGAACATATCGAGCATGCTCTGAACATCCTCTGAACAAAGCGTGTTCTGAGCGCTCTGAACTATTTTTGAAACACACCTGAACACTTAGCTTTTTTTTTCAATTTCAACTGTCAAATACTTGTGTTCAGCATTCAACTCGGTCTGCTCAGTTATTTTATTCTGAGCTCATAGAGCGCGCTCTGAACAAGCTCAGAACATGTTCAGAACGAAAAAAGAAACACAAATTTGAAGCTCTGAACGTTCAGAGGTAAAAAAGAAACACAATTTTTTGTTTCACAGTTAGGCTCTGCTCTGAACTAAAAAAGAAAAACGACTATTGTCAGAACTTTTGAATGGTCTGACAATAGCTAACAATTAGCTGACACATATTTCTTACAATGAAAAATTGTCCGTTCACACGGTTGGTAGATTTCTTCCCAATTTGATTGTCAGCAATTTTTTTTTATCTCTCATTAACCATACTCATCGACATTTCGAACAATGAAGAAATTGTCAGCAATTGTAAGATGTTTTCAATTAAAACATCTGACAATGACCAATGAGTCTGACAATGTCCTAATCGACTGACAATGATAAAAATTGTGTGTGCAGACGATTGTAAGACATTTGGAACAGTTTTTTCACTGACAGATCTGACAATATTGTTAGATCTGACAATCGTCTGTACTTAGCTGTAAACTGTAGTTTAGTAAACGACTATGACAACGTGTCAATTACACAAAAATACGAATAATCTCATTGAAGTATATTATTACCAGCAAGATTTTAGGTCGTGTGAAAAGAAAATACAACAAAGCAGTTCGAAAATAGTTCACCTACATAGCGTGTGAAAAGGAGCGAAGTAGGTAGTATTTTTAGAAATGGTTCTAATTCTGTCACACATTTCATCACATTTTTATTGAGATTAAATTAAACTGTTGTGTGTGGTCTAAAAATGAAAAGAAATTTCTCTCTCACAAATTTGGCAGTAGCATGGAATTCTTTTCCACTTTGTATTAATACTCAGTGGGATAGTGTGGAAGGGCTTAAAGTTTTAAATTTATTTTGTAATTGTATCAATCTCAATCCTTCTCGTTTCTACGCACATAAAATCTACCTGTCTCACCGGGTGCGCCTTTCAGTAAAAGGCCTATGTACCTAAAGGGACGTGTTCTATATGATATTTGTAGTTTAAAAAACCAAAAGCGCGTCCCCACTAGTCATTGATTTGTCCGATTCAAAATCCGGAAAATATTTTTACTCGAGAAAAAACTAATTTTTGTATTCTTCGGTGAAATTTTGGTCCATATTCGTAAAAATATAGTGATGTAATGCACTGTCAAGCAATAAACTCCATTGGCATTTCTCAACCTTTCGATAATCAAGCCATATAAAATTATGCATAGTGGAGATATGAAAACAAAAATAATTTGCGAACACAACCATAGAGGGTACGCGATCTCTAAAATCTGTCGCATGCGTTGAGGCAATGGATTCGTTGTTGTTTGACAGATTTAATTTGCGGATTTGTAACCCGTAGGAGAATCAAAACAACACAATACAATACAATACAAAAAGAAATGGCTATATTTTATACCATTGGCTGTCACTGTGATCCCGTTTGTTCTATTATGATTCAGTACATGTGGATAGTAAAATGCAACTAATATAGTAGTTTTATGCGTTGTGAAATCGGTGTATTTGCAGATAGTTTTGTATTTCTTGGTACAAAATGTAAGCAAACTTTATGTTTTGTTTATTTATTTATTATTATTTTCGTAGGAAACATAAGAACATACGAATAAAAAAATACAAAAATCATCAGAACCAATCATATTTACATTTAGGTAGGTATATTCACGCCGTCGCGTCGGGCAGGTTTTTTCTTACAAAATTGTTCGGCAAATTTTTTCTTTCGAGTTCCGCTTTTTTTTCCCTTATAAATGCCAATAATATAGAATTAATTTTCATCTTCAGTGTAATTTCACTTTAAAACACAATTAAAAATGGAGGCATCTTGCATTTTGACATTTCGAACTAATTGCGAAATTTTCGAAAACGAACGAATTGTAGAACATGGAATTTTAATTCATGTGAAATTGAAATGCGGTTTAAATTCGATTTCATTCGAAATGCAGAACATGGGCGTAAATTTCAGTCTGTGTGAAAGGGAACTAAGCGGAAGAATATAAAATGTCAATTTGTTTGAATAGAATTTAATGCAGTATAGAATGTACCTAAAGCAAAAAATCTAATTTTACTCCTCAATTAAAATGAGTTGCACTACTAATGTCAAATTAGTTATTTGCTCTATCCCCGCTTTTACACGAGAAGTTTCCATGAAACTTTCAGTTTTCAGGAGAAAGAGTGCAAGCAAAAGATTTGAAGTAATTTTTTTAACATTCCTTTTCACACTTTACAAAATAATAGTGTGCGTTCTTGAATTTTTGTTACCTCGTGTGAAATGTACAGGGAATTTTCAAGGGAATTAAAAGAAATGAAAGAAATTTCCGGAAAATGTTTTCATCGGGTAGTAATGGAAATTTGCTTCTGAGAAATTATCAATGTAATACATTTTTACTTGAAGTAGAAGTTCGCCCGAAGATGGAGTAACACTCCGAAACGGTAAAAATAACTAAAGTTGTGAAATTAATTTTTTCAAAATAAAAAATCAAAAACTAAATAAAATTAGTTTTATATTTATTTATTAATATTAATCAATATCACTATCAATTAAAACGATTTATGAGAAGTGCTATGAATTTGTTTTTTGTTTTGTAGATACTTCATTTATAAAAATATAAAAATACAACATTTATATAAATCAAAAATCTTTATTTATTTTTCTTTTTGGCAATAATATTTGCAGAGAACAATAATAATATCTTTTCTTTTGCAACTACTAAGTAAACTACAGCAAACAAAGCGGCACATAAACAAAAACATTTGACCGAGTTAAGGCCACAATAGTAGAAGCAATGCAGTTCCGACCTTGAACAAGCCTATTATTGACTGCAATCGGTCGACGGAACCGAATAGAAAAGTTTTGCGTTGCGTCTGGCGCTTGCGTCGCTTGCTTTCCATTAAAACGCATGTATTTAATAGAGCTGTCAGCACAGATTTTGAATTATAAAGATTGGAATCTTTCGTACGTTCCATCCCCTAAAACCCATTTGTTTACATTGTTGTTTTTGTAATTGCATTTCGTGACGATGAATATATGTAAATTGCAATAACAATTTATGCAGTGGTGAATTCATATTTTTACACTAGTGTGCGTTAAAATATGGCCATTTTGTTTAGCTTGTAGGCAAACCACAATGGCAGCCGAGGATTCCAATCTTTATAATTCATAATCTCTGGCTGACAGTTGAATACGTCGTCGACGCAACGTACGCGACGGATTCTGTTCTGTGGGCGAGATGTTTGGAAAAATTTACGCGAATGTTAAAAGTCAAATTAAACTATTGTTGTGTTTTTTCTTCTATCTAAATAGAATTGTATATTAATTTGAATTGAATTTGAATTCAGTTCTTTGTGGAAAACAATATAATTAAATTATTTATGTGAACAGACAACTGTATAAGTTTGTATCCCATTCGCGCAGCTTGTTTTAAAGGTGAGTTCATGATGTAAATTGCAGTTAGGCCGTATCCGAGTTGCGTTAAAATTTTCTACCACTGGTTAAATTTTGACGTTTGGTTAAAATGGGATAATTTTTGTATTTTTGCTGTCCGAACTGGATTAAAATAGGATGGGTTAAATGGGATTTTTAGTTAAAATTCCCGCAAGATTAAAGAAATTTCCCTAACCACAAATGTGTTTTATTATTCCAGAAAATAAATATTTTATACAAAATCCAGCTCAAAATAAAAATTCGACGCGAATAAAGTACAAATTTCTTAATTTGATTTACTTTTAAAGGTTTTGCAGTCTGCAAACTAAAAAAAAAAACAAAGTAAAATAAAACAACAAATTGGCATTAATTTTGAAAGATGAGTAACAATTTGAGGAAGTATGTAATAAAAAAGAATATTCATGTTTGCATTTTTTGATGTAAATTCAATTTTTTTCCTTCCGACCCTATAGAAACAAGAATATAATAATTTGTTTTTATTGAATTTGTTCAAACTTACATTTAGAGTATGGTTTTCCAGAAGCTCTTGGTTTCCTTGTTTGCCGGTCCATTGTTGCACTTTTAAAAATAATTTCAAATTCAATTTTCTCTCTTTCTTGAGAAACGTCAAAATTTAACCACTAGTGTCAAATTTTAACCTGCTCTGGAGCTGGGTAATTTTTAACCCATTTTATTCACCACGTTAGTGTCAAAATTTAACCAACATTTTAACGCAATTCGGACACGGCCTTATGTCTAAATTTATGCAAATACAAAACTTTAACTTAACTCGTTCAAAAATAAATGTTTGCATAGAATATTTGTTTAAGTCGAAGTCTTTTAAAAAAAAATAAAAAAAAAACATGACGCGGGGTGTGAATATATTTTGCTGCTTCTAATTATTAAAAACCATACGTCTAAAAAACACCCTTTACTAACCAAATACCGGTTTTAACGGTAAATTTCGTGCATTTAAAATGATAAATTTTGGGGATTTCCTTTTTTATGTTTTTTTTTTTATACGCGAATTTTACATTCTATTTCTGAGAGGATCTGGATAAGTCATATTTTATATAAAGGAAGGTTAAATGTATTAGTTTTTTTTCAAAATGATTTCAAAACGTAGAGTTTTTACGATTGAAGAAAAATCTGCATTAATTTCAAGGCTCGAAGATGGTGATTTCAATAAAAAATTGGCCGCAGAGTTTTCTGTATCGGCTTCAACAATCTCCTCATTTTCAAAAACCGAGATAAAACTAAGAAGAAGAATCCAACATAAAAAATAAAAAAAAGTCAGTACCTTGAAATCGTTTGTTTTGTTGAGTTATACTATTGACCAAGGTTATGAAATTTTTATACCAAAATTAAGATGAAAATAGAAGAGGAGTTCATTAAACAAAAATGTCGACACCAAAAAATCACTGATTTCTTTGTTAATACCTACATAAATAAAAGTTTTGCTAAAATAAAAAAAAAGTTTGTTCACTTTTTAATAAAGAACAAAAAAAGGAAAATCGGTTATAACAAATTCTCCAGTCCCATCGAGTTCGTTATAACCGATTTTGACTGTACCTAAATATATGTATCTACGATATAGGCAGATCAATTTTATATACCATACATAACAGTTATAACTTTATAAAATTTATTGGAATTTATTTATCGCATAAGCAGGAATGTTTGTCGCCGCTAGTTAAGCGGATTATTAATTTAAGCTGTGTTTTTGTTTTATTTTAGAGCCTTAGTAGGTACACATAAAAACTTAAAAATACACACGCAGCACAATAAAATGAGTTAAACAAATGCGCAGCTTTTATCACATTATAACCGTTATCGGTCGTTTTGAAAACTTTTAACTTCGGTTAAAATTGTCGAATCTTCAAAGTTAAAGCCTAGTACGCAGATCGAGACAAACTAAATTTTATCTCTACATTTTTTTTCTCAAGACAAATTTTGAAGGTGTAGAGATAAAAATAAAATTCAAATGAGGACAGTAACGTAGGTAAAAATATTTTTTTGTACCCTGCAATATTAATATAACAAAAAAAATCATTACAAACAAGGGTTTGCAGCCTTTACAGCGAGTTTATGTTGTCATTCAAAAGTCATTTCTAGGAAAATTTAGTATATTTTCTTGAATTAAAAAAGTTGCCGCACTAGTAATTTGGCTCTCTTGAACCCTTTCCTATTAGCTACGCCACTGACTGTGTGAAAACAGCTGTTTTATATAATTTATTCCCGTAACTTTCTTTCATGTTTTATTTGGTGTTTTTTTGGTCATCTTTCACATAATACCTTTCAAAATTGGAAATTTTAAAACGAAAATATGTTTTTCGTTGATAAAAAGCGTGATATTCATGAAACGTCAACATTTGTCTAGCAAAATAATGCTTCGAACATTATTTGTCTGGGAAAAATTATGTGGAGACTTTGGTATGTACAGTTTGAAAAAAAAGTTTGGATTTTGCGTTTGAACTGCGTACTGCTTAAGAAAAATCCGAGACAAAATTTGTCCTGGGAAAAAATTTGTATGAGAAACAAAATTTTTCCCGAACTGCGTACTAGGCTTAAGGTCTTAAAGAGAGTTTAAATATAATACTGTTACCTTTATTTATTTGCCTGCAAATTTTTAATACTAAGCGTCAAAAATTCAGTCCTCCCCGTCAATTTGATGTTTATTTAACGTTCGAAATACAAAAGTTGATACAAAATTTAACAATTTTTAAAACGATTTTCTACAAAGTTATTGCCTCAACTCTTCACTACTTTTTGTTTACTTTCGTTTTATATCTGTAAATGCAATAAGAGAGACGATAAGGGCAATTATACTAGATTTTTCATCTAAAAAATAAAAATTGATTTTTAAAGCTTCACAAAATTATAACATTGGCTACTAATGGTTGGATCTTTGATGATGATGATAAATGAAAATTTTTTTTCTAGAAAGGCGATTTAGTCCTATGCCTCGGGTACATCGCTGTATGTATCGATGTGTGCAGAAATGGTGCACATCCGTTTTAGCATAATGGTGACGAAGGAGCCAAAAAAGTCATACCGTTCTTCCGTCGCGCTCGGTTTGTGTGCTCAGGTTTACATGTTGAAGCTTAAACGGATAGACGGATGGTTAAAATTTTGCAACCTGCTTTAAACATTTTAGAAATTTTATTTTTGAATTTATTTAAGCCATGAGAGTAAATTCTTGCTTGATTCAGTCGTTTATAACAATTAACATTATACATTACATCTATACCGTTCATAACCACTTTATTGATCTTAATGAAACCTTGAATCTTGATTGAAGACAAATTTTGTGCATTTCATTTCATTTATTTTAAATGTCTATGTATATATGTAGGTTTCTTTTAGCCTCTTTTAAAATAAGTTGAGAAGTAATAATTTATTGCAACATGCCTCAAGGTAGAAAAGTACATACAATCGTACTTACATTTTATTGTATACACATTTAATTGGCAGCACAATTGTTTTGTTTTTAAATTTCCTTTTTTATTTATGTATGTACATATGTATTCCTGCATATAAATAAAAAAATACAAAATTGTTAGACAATAAATATTTAAAAAAAAACACATATTATGTATATGAATAAACATGAAAGAGAATTGATCATTTTTGTTTCTTGTTTTTTTTTTTTTAAATAAAGAATATGCGTTATATACGTAGACAGTACATATTTGTTTTGATATTTTTTTTTATATATAAATAAATGTAGGTACAGAAATATATAGGGTGATGATTATAAGATGTGACACCAACATTGTTTTGCGCGAAAAAGTATCCGTGGTGAATATAAGTTTTTTTTTCAACAGTTCGATAATAAAATTTTAATAAAATTACTCCCATAAGAAGTACATATTCAATTTTTTTTCGAGGAGGAACTGTATACTAGGCTTATAATAAAAAATCTGTTAGGTTAGGTTAGGTTATAGGAGAGGTGTGCCCAGCTCTGAGGCTGTTGCGTACACGGGAACCTATTCAGTGGCGGCGCTAGACCTCGCGTGGACGTCGGCGAGATTATGTTCGCGAGGCCCCCTTCAAGAAAACGATACATTTCATACCTAACCCAAATTAAAGTAAAACTAGAGTATGAGTAAACGATTTTTATTGCTAATCAAATTATGAAAACAAATTTCACAATTAAAACATTAAAATAGACGAACTTTTCGACTTTTGGCCTCACTGAACTTTTTCAGGATTTCGTGATAACTAATGCTAGCCGCTATTTCAGCTTCAATTGATAAAACTGATAGCGCAGATAGTCTTTCTTGAGTCATCGTGCTTCTCAAGTATGCCTTTATCAATTTTAACTTCGAAAAGCTTCTTTCAGCGGAAGCCGTACTGACGGGAATTGTGAGGATGATTCTAATTGTTATATAAACATTTGGATATACTTCTTCTAAATTATTTTCCAAAATGTATTGAATTAGTTGTTTCGCATCGTTGATAGAGTCTTGTAAATTATTTTTTAAAAGTTGGAGTTCTTTATAAAGCTCGAAAGGCTGTATGTCACTGTTATCGCCTTCCCGAAGTATTGTATACCCAAATCATTACAATACTTGAGAAGGTCTTCATTTGGTATAGATTTCATGTGATGTCAAACATCACAAATCACACACCAGATATCTACGTCATTTTTAAGAAGTTTGTTTTTGTAATCCTCACAAAAAAGGTCGCCGCTGTAGTCGCCGGCGCCATGAAGTCGTCGTTGTCTTTTTGCGAGGCCCCTTAGGCGCGAGGCCCCCTCGAGCGCGAGGCCGCCGACACCGCCGACGCCTCGCGCCGCAACTGAACCTATTGGTCCATTGTGATCAAAAATGTTTTAAAAATAATTTTATTTTACACACAATGTCATAATTGGTAAGGTTTGAAATCAAATTCTATTGACAGTTTTTTCATAGAATCAAAAAAAAAAAATGAAAAAAAAACTATTAAAAAATTCTGGGAAATGTTTTTCGGCTAAATTGTCTCGAGAACGAACACAACTTCTGACTAATTTGGTTCTACACAAAAATGACGTATTCAACAATTGATAAGATGTTTATAAACATTCAATTGACATTAGCCGTGCTTTTTGGGATTTTATATATAGTAAAGTAGAAATTCCCAAAAAAACCCGTCCGCAGTAGCCTACCCATCCGCAGTAGGATTCTACTTCTGCTTTTATTGGCAGTAATTCTACTGTGGATATTGTATTTGCAACTTGTGTAAAATCATACTGTACTGTGCATAGCTTTCCAAAAAAAAAAAAACGACTACTGTTTTAAGTTTTTGCCTCCTCCTGATAATTGGTCTTCGAAAATCTTTGATTTGATTTTATACATAATCAACCCCAGAGATTCCATTGATCCATAAAGGGATCCAAACGGTGACTTTTCCTGGAAGTATAATGCTGTTTCGAAAATGAATTTTTGGATTATAATATAGCTCCAAATGCGGGAATTTTGTTTATTGACAGAGTCAATCAATCAAAATGTGCCTTATTAATATAAACACCCGATGAGTTTCTCGAATTGAACCATGTTTTTCAAAATAAATTTGAAAAATTTTCAAACGTTGCAACGGCGCGTCGCGGGGCACGTGACTCTATTCATAACAAATAGTCAAACTAACATCGAATTCCTTTCAACCTAAGAATCGATTTTTTTTCTAAAAAAGAATCGATTTTTTTCTGTCGTTCAAAGGAATATGAAAATAATCGATTTGTTTTTCTGATTGTGTGTGTTGGACTTGACAGCAGCAATTTTGAAGTAAAACGTCAACAAAAATATTGAATTTGGAAATTATGAGGAAGTCAGTTATTTATTTATTATTATTAAATTTAAAAACAACGCACAAATATTTAACCGAAAATTCGTTGCAACCAGAAACACAATTTGTTTTTGTTTTTTTAAACATTCAATTTGACATTTTAGAAATATCAAACCTTGCTAGTGTGTGTGCAAATCGGTGTAAAATCTTTCTTGAATCTTGCTAAATTAGAAAGCTTTGTTTTGACAGAAAAAACTCGATTCTTTCAGAAAAAAAAAATGAATTCTTTGGTTGGAAGGCATTCGACATAAATTAACCTCAAAATGTCTGTCAGAGAAAACAATGTTGCCAATTTAAAGTTCTCCGTCTTCAAAATCCTTTATGATATGATAATACATATAATTGTAATACTCCAAAATTCCAACAAAGAAAATGTCAAGGACAAAATAAATATGAAAATTTTGTTGTTAGAGCGCTACGATGTGGGAAAACGTACAATTAATGATGAATTGTTCTGTAATTGAACAAGATTTTTTTTTTAAATCTATACCTATTACGAAAAAAAATCATTTTATTTTGTGATCCCTTAATATTTCTCAAATAAGACTGACATGATGTTTGTTTGAGATATTTAAAAAAAAAATAATTTTTGTCTAATTTTCTAGGCTATCAGTCCACTGTCCAATTTAGCCTTTATATACATTAGGGTGTCCGTTATTTTACTTTTTTTTTTTTTTGAAACGCATACCCCCTTATTTTTTTAGTATCCGACCCGACTTGACGTCAAAGATAAGAAGGAAAATAATCAATATGAACCATTTTAAGTGTTTGGTGAATTTTTGTTTTCTTTCAATTTGTTCCAATTTAATAGCAATACAAATCAATAAATGTGAATATTCAATAAAACCTTATCAAACATGTCGTAATTAAAGTAGATATTTCCTTTTTAGTGTTTCCTTTTTTTTCAGTCAGAATGCGATTACTCATGCTTCTCCACATATTATAAGAGTAACTGTTTACGTTCTTCTTTTGCCTTGATGAGTCCATGAAAGTCTCAAACCAACTTAACTGCACCTTCTGCTGTATCATTCACAACTCTCAGTTGCAGAATTGTTGGTTTCATCTGCGACTATGAACTGTTTATGTATTTCCCATGCAAAAGGCCACATTTCAAGGAATGATTAATTTATTTTTAAGCGAGAAAACAAATTTTTACTACTGACTGACGAATTTTGTTTAAAATAAATAATAAATAAATAAAGAGTTTTCGAGTTTAGATACAGAAAGAAGATGGTTCTTTACTACCAAACGTTAAAACGATAGGAAGTCGTTCTTCTTCGCAAGTCCAGATAGTAATTTTCCATCGCAGTGAACAGTAACAACTTGAGGAACATCATTTTGAAAACCTGGTTTTATAGATGCAGCTCTCTTTTTTTATAGCGTCCGAACACGTTGAATTGAGGATTTTTTGATTGCAAAATCGTCAGATTTTAGTTTGAGTGCTTCTACATGTAGCCTGAAGAATATTGTTTATATTCTTTATAGGCTATAGTAGAATCTCAAATCCTTAACTGACATTTATCTAGAGTAGATAATAACTTAGCAGCGAAAAATTCTATCTCGTTTTTTTCAAGCTTTAAGAATATTGTAAAATAAAACTTTGAAAACTTGCCGTTGCCGATGCTTAAAATGACAATATACTAACAATTATTTCGGACATGTAGTATTTTTCCTATATAAATTGCATGGCATATTTTGAATGAAAGTCTAGTAAATTTAGTTCAAATGACGCCAAATTTTGTTTGCAACGGTTTTAAACTATAACAAAAAAAAAAATAAAGCCGTATGCGTTAAAAAAAAAACAAATTTTGAAAAATAAGGGACACCCTAATTTACATACATAGTATACATACATTATATACATATATGCTGCTGAGTGCTGGTCAGGGTTCGGACTTTACTTCGATCGAAGTAGATCTACTTCGATTTTGAGAACAAAATTTAATCTACTTCTCTACTCCTCTTTTTTACGATTTGCTTCTCTTTGAAAAAATTCTTAACCAACAAATTTAAAGACAGCGCTGGTCAACAAAACATTTTAAAATATTATATTGCTTTGTGTACTCAAAACAAATCAAGATTTGAATTTGAAGACAATAAACTTTGCTTAATACAATATTTAAACCCAACTAAAATTCAAGGTGCTGATTTAATATCTATGTTTAATTTGTTTCTATTGTTTCTATTGAAGTCTGAAGTTTGTGTTATAGTTATATATTTTTTTTATTTTAAGTTTGACTTTCTTGTACCGTATAGTTACTTGTTCGCAATTAATTATTTATTTATTAATGAAAAATAATCAAATAATACTGAATAAACTTTTGTTAAGAATTTAATTCGAATTTTTTTTTTTAAATCTCCTAAAACTACTTCGAAAATTTTGGATCTACTTCAGTTTTTTTCCGTATTTACTTCGAAAATTCAAAACCTAAGTCCGAACCCTGGTGCTGGTGTTGGAGCAAATTGAGTTCGAGTTTATTGAACATTGAATATTATCCCTTTGTTATATTAAGATAGGTATCTCACTGATGAGGCAGACACTGTGATGTGAATAATTAACTGCTGGAATTGCCAATAAATTAAAGGGTTGTTTTTTATGACTTAGTTATACCTACCTATACCTATTCTATTTTGTCTCTCACTCTCCATCACTGTAGCTGCAGAGCTTGCTCATGATGTTGTTTTGAATTCACACTGGTAACTGGTTACAGCAAATCGAAACAACAAATAAAAAAAATCAGCTGTGAATTCAGCTTAATTTTTCAATGAGTAACACAAATTTCCTACTGGGAAGGGCACTATAGAAAATCAAGTGCAAAATTGCTCGATGAACTTTTATTGATTAACTTTATTGGACGGATGCAACAGTTTCTATTACTCCGGTTAAACGGGCTCTGTATATTTGAGTTAGAGTAGGTACATGTATACAGACACACAATCAAGCTTCACACGAGGTTTTCGTAATTTTTGGTTGTGTGTTAGTGTGGAATAATGAAAATTTAGCATAGAACATGCACAATGCACATAAGTTAAGTTTAGCATTATACATACGAATATGTTAGTCTGTTAGTCTACATAAAAGTTTTTTTTTGTCATGAATCTAGGCCGATGACATTTTTGATTTTTGGTATCGGTGGTGGTTTGGTCAAACAAAAAAATAATTTATTATTTTATTATATGTAATAGCTTTTAAAAAGAATTTATTCGGTTTTTGACTTTAACTAGCCAGATGGTAATAGGCAAAAAGAACACTTTTCTTTCGGTGCGGGTGAAGGTTTGAATCTGTTAAAATATCAAAACAATATACAAATACACTTTGGTTCACTTGGATAAAGGCAACACTTTTATTTTATTTAAAAGAGAATTATTTCACGTCAATTTGATACACAACAGATGTTTTCAGTGAGTGGAAAATAGTTTCAGAATCTTTGCGTTCGAGAGAAACTATCAGTTAGGTTTCAACCTATCCCAAATTTTTTTCAGATACGTTTATTTTGTCACAATGGATTAAAACAACACAAAACTTTCCGGTTAGCCAGGGGCGGACTGGGAGTCAAAAGGCCTCCCGGGTCTTTAACAAATAGGGCCTCAAAATAAAAAAATTAATAGAAGGAGTGAAAAAGAATAAGTTCCGAAAACTACGATAGAAACATGTATCGTTATAATTTTATAATTCCTACTTCTACCGAAACTTCGAAAATACTCACAGCAATATCGTAGTTGTTCTTTTTTATTCTATTCTGTTTCTGCTGCCCTGAAATTTTGTGTGCAAGCTTTCCTTTAAATGAACTGTACCTAAGTACCCAATTTAAAAACCTATAGAATATAAAGTTTACTAAGAGTTGTCTGAGAGTACATTTGAGGAACCCTTTATGCCAACAACTGATCAATAATAATTGTTATGGGGGCTCCATCAGCTAAATATACAATAATCTTGTATGAAAACTTTGTGGGCTTCCTGAGATTCCTCTGGGGCCACAAAAACTGTAGGTATAATTATTGTAAGGCCCTTAGAAATTAAATTTTATGAGAAAGTTTTCTTTTAAAAGAACGAAATTACTGCAGAAGCTTTCATGCACTTTTTGTTCTCCCATGTGACCCATCGGGCAAAATCCCAGTTGCCCGGTGGCCCAATTCGCCGCGGATGGCTTTGGATAATTTCTGTAACGCGAGGAAGCTCCCTAAAAAATATCTACCTACAAAAATCACTTAACTCTACAAAGTAACGAGGGTTAAATAAAAGTGTTGCCTTTATTCAAGTGAACCTTAGTGTAGATAGCTGTTTACGATTAAGTGCCAATAGTACAGGCAACGGGGAATTATCTGAAAAAAGTTTTGAAGTTGCCCAAGTTTGAATGCAGTATTGTAGGGGGTTGATTTTGAGTACAAATCAGACTTTGTGGGAAATTCGGGTTTGTGGGGGTCCCGTTATCTTGAAAATATAATAAGATAGATTTTACATATACACTGACAAAATGCAGAATTCACAAGAATTAAAAAAAAATAAATTACAGTTTGTTTTTAGATAAAATAAAACACATATAATGCGTCTTTGTCAAGAACTGATAAGGTTTATAAGAACATTCAGTTGAAAGTTTTTTTAAACTAAAAATAGTTGAAAAATGTTTTTCGTCTCGAATTGTTTCGAGATCAAACGGCCGTCCAACATTGGTCTTCAGGGCCGGCCCAAGCCAAACTTGCGCCCTCTGCAAGATTTGTTGAAAACACCCTTTCTTTATATTTGCACACATACATACAAACATACACATGGCAAATTGCAGTACATATTTGTTTGCGCAAGATCAAATTACATTTTCTTGCTCCTGGTAATGCGCTCCCAGAATTTTGCGCCCAGTGTATTTGTACGTCTTGCATATATGGTTGGTCCGGCACTGTTGGTCTTAACCTGATAAAATCTTCGAATAATCTTGAATTGGAAATTTTCTTATAACAACAACATCTGCACCGAGTTTCTTTTTTTAAGTACATATTCAAATTTGTCCTTAGACTCAACAAACATTTTTCTAGCTTAACTATAAATGCCATAGTTAGCTGGACTCTTTAGCGAAAATAGATGAAAAAGTTTAGAGATTTATAATTTTTAATTTAATTTAACCTCAAGAATCTTCTTTATTATATAAAAACTGTAATTAAAGCTGAAAAGAACAAATTGTTAAATTCTAAAATTAAAAAAAATTATTCAAATGCAAGAATTTTTCTTCTTCTTCTTTCTTCTTCTTGATCTACAATAAAAAGAATAAGAACAAAATAGAAGAAGAATATAGAAGATTCTAAAGCTGCAAAACCCTACAAAAGAATTGATATATAGTAACACCTTCTCCATAGGTTTTATAAATTCAATTCAATTGAATAAAAATTTTATTTATTTTTTTATACATTCAAAACATTAGCGATTTGTAAAGTAATCAGGCTTAAATGTTTGTATGGTATATAGAGTTCCATTAAAGCTTATTTTTGATGGATGTGTTTTTATGGAAAAATAGTCGACACTAACTTCTTGTGCTCTAAAGTAAGATAAATAATATAAATTCATATATATTCGCAATCATATAGAGCTCTTAAGCTTCTATAACTGTTGGTTTGTTAAAATAATGCCTGTCTCATAAACCTTATCTGGAAGAAAAAGCTTAATAAAAAGGCTACATGTTTACATACACGCAGAAAAATAATCGGTTAAAAAGAACGTAAAATTCGGTTAAGATAAGAAACATTGTCAATATACGACCCGCAAATTCAGGTCGAGTCCAACTCGATTAAACAAAATTATTTAAATCTACCCACTGATTCGGTTAAAGTGTACTTAATTTTATTAAACTACTTCTGGGTTAGTTTATTCGATTTCAATAACCAATTAAGTTAGTTAATGAAACATATTAAATCGCTCATAGTATAACCAATTTACTCATAGATGTGTGAAATTAACTAAATATAATTATTTGATTATTTGTTTAAGCAGCTACTCGTTTAACATAAACGATCTTCAAAATTGCGAATCCTAACCAAGTTTCTCCAGTAATTTTAACCCTTGACTACGTTATATTTAACACATTTTTTTAACCCACCAAAACATGCTCTCGGTTAGTAATTATTTTTCTACGTGATAGATGAAATTGATGTACATATGCTTATGCAGTTAACAAAAAGTCATTAATAAGTCTGAATGCAAATAATCATAAAGTAAACAAGTTCATTGGAAACAAATTGTTATTAATTAGTGATCCGAATACAAACAAAAATAATTTTTCTTAAAAAAAAAAAAAAAAAAAATTTAAATACATATGTACATTGTACATACATATGTACAACATTCTGCCGAGGTCAACACAATTTGACTTGGAATTATTTATTAAAAATAAACACTTTTTTTTATTGTCAATACGTACATATATTTACATATGTATGTATATTTACTGTAGAAAGTTCGTCTGCCACCTCTTTTGTTAAATATAATTTATTGTAACTTGGAAGATTTATTTCTGAAATAATAGGCTTGTTTTTTTAACTGGGGCCTATAACACAGAACATCAATTGTCAACTATCCAACAACTACTTGTTTAAATAAATGTGTTCAACAAGTGAAACTCAATTCTGTAACAGAACAAAAATTGTAACAATTGTTAAAAAATAAAATTTCCCTCAACTTGTTGAACAAATAAATCTTTGTTTATTCATAGAGTAAGCAAAGTTGAATTGGTATAGCTTTGCTTATGTACAAAATGTTGGTTAATAATTTCTTTAAACATTGGGAGGTATACAAAAATCAAAATAAAAATTAACTCCAATTTTTGTATTTATACTTGACCACCATTTTACTTCACAACTTGGAGTACAAAAAATTTAAAAGTCTATATTGTTTAAAAAAAAATGATTAGTAAAGCTTTAGAAATTAGTTAGATAGGTTTATATAATTTCCACAGTGCTCTATAATATTCAGAACACATTTCATAAAAAAAAATTAACGAAAACCATGACAAAAATTGGATATTATATCCAGCATAGATGTATGAAGCTTTAACAATACATCATCATCAAATTCTTATGATTTTGCATAACATATAAAATCAAAAAACATTAATAAAACAACTTGCAAAATATTCTGGGAACGAAGTATGCAGCAGAAAATGTGAACGCATTATTATTTTGACCATTGCAATTTAATCCACCAAAATTTTGAGGTTAAAGGTTTGTCGAAACAAGCAACATTTTTTTGGTTTTGGTTTTATTTTTTAAAGTTGGGGTTTAGTTTTTTCAAACAAATTTTTCATCCAAATTTAAATTGTGATTATACCTGCATATTTTATAATATTCCGTATCATATATATATAAATATATGAATAATATATTACGTAATAATATAAATAGCTAAACGCTATATACAGTCAACATTTTCCCAACTTGTTGACTCTCAACAAGTTTGAAATCGTCAGTTAGAATTCATTAATTTTTCAACAATAAAAACAGATTTATTTAAACACTAGTTGTTACCAGTTACAGAACCGTTTAATTTGTAAAATTTCCCACTTGTTGAAAGACCTAAAAACAATTGTTATAATCTCCGAAAACTTGTTGTTGCGAGTTACAGGAATTTTGAACACGTGTTGAATTTTGCTTGTTGAACAAGTACTTGTTGTATTGTGTTATAGGCCCCTGCTATCTCAGACTGTAATTTAGTGACGTCTGACACACTTATTCCACAAATTCCTGATTCTTTGCTTCAGATAGTTTTTTTTTTATAATTTTGGTCACATATCCTAGATTTCATCTATTTTGTTAAATTGAATAAAGGAAAATTAAATATCAAAAATTATTCAGATAAAATAAAATTTTATGTTTTAGTCATTTTCTATATAAAATTACTCAGTCTGATGTTAAAGTATTAGCATGATATTACTTAAAAATCTACTTATAACTTATAATACATAGTTTTAAACATTTTTTTTTAAACTATAGTACTTATCATATACTAAACTATCTATGTTCTAAATAAAATCCAGCTGTATTGACCTAAAACAGTGACAGATCATTTAAAAAAAGAAATCAAACAAACCATTTTCAATTTTTTTTCAAATGTCAAAGTGTCATATAAACAAAATGTGATACTAAAAATATAAAATTTGGGGATTTTAACACTAACAAAATGTTAAAAAGATAGTACGATGGTATAGGTTAGATTAGGTATAACTGCAGCTGTCGGCGGAGAAATCGACACACTGTATACGATGATAACTCGTTGTGAATAAATATTGTGAATTTATTAATGAAATACATTTAAATTATTTTTTTAAATTTTTAAAAATACTTTATTTTTCTCTTTTTCTTTCGTTAAAAATTCAATATAGGAAAATCCTAATTTTTAACTCAGCATCACACTAAAAATGCTTTAACATCGTGTAACAAATCGTCTAAAATTTTAAGTCAAACCATAATATAAGTTAAATTATTAAAAAAAAAATCATATTTACACAAATTTTTCTGCACAAAACAGAAATAAGATTATAACTTAAAACATTTTTTTTTATTTTAATATTTATTAAAATTTATTATTATCATCTAATTCACAAATTAAATAAAATGTTGATAAAAA